>LD343019.1:420754-437482 GCA_001465055.1 Ptychodera flava | reverse complement strand
GCAAGTTATAAATGGCGAAAATAGCTTTTCCGGGGTAAGTGACCACAAAGCTAGCACATATGTAAAAATCATCCTTGGTGAACTTCCCCTTTAAACCAATCACTGCAATAATATGACCACACATCGATGACAACATATATTAACTAGGTTAAATAACAACGAGAGCCAGAGCTGTCTCTGGAATGAGGGCATAGAAGCTAAGTCAAACGAAAAACTAATTTGATTTAATTTAGGTCACTAACGCCGTTTTCATACCACTGTTTGTTATATGTAAATGTATGTAGCGAATAGTTTGGTATCCAAAAAGCGACCAGAGCGCTGAATATTGTCACTTTTATCGGTCTTACCACGACCCTCAGCCACAATGACAATAATTGCGTTGCCCGGTATTTGACTGGATCCATGGGGTTAACTTTTTGTTATAAATAGGGTTGATTGTTACAAATAGGGGTGACATGTCAACCCTATTTGTAACAAAAGTTAACCCCATATAGGGTTAGTATAATTTCGGTCAGAAAATTAGATTTTTTGACATTTTTGACCGAAATTGGTGAAAATTGCCCCGAAACAAACCACAGTCGCTCGAGAGTTATTCAGCTCTGGGACTAGTCGCCCCATAGACGAGTATACAGAAGCGAGAAATACCTCGCTTCTGTATACTCGTCTATGGGGCGACTAGTCCCAGAGCTGAATAACTCTCGAGCGACTGTGAACAAACTTTTGGCATGTATCTGCACGACTTGATTATATCTTACGAGTAGGCCTCTTATCCCTAGCAACCTGCACAACGAAATTTAATCTGACGAGCATTTTTAGAAAAAATGAGTTTCGACAAGAAAATTGCCCCCAAATATACAAATATGCATATTTCATTAAGATTTCAACAAATACGGCCAAGTTTATTTGAAATTAGGTTTTGTTACAAATAGGGTTGATTGTACAAATAGGGGTAGCGTGTACACCCTAACGTGTACGATTAAAGGGGCAATGGCTGTAACTCAATTGACGTTTTAATTATATCCGTTTTAGGAAACACAGACATTTCCTTCTAATTATCCCCGTATCGTGTTGAGATACAAAGGCTATATTGGCAGACTGAACACTGGAACACGGTCTTTGGGCGTAGAACGAAAAAAACTATGCTGTAAGGTAGTATGCGCCTCGAAAGTGAAAGATTTACTTTTGCTCAAACTTTCCTGAATGAAACTTTCAACAATTCTCTCAGGGCGACATTTTTTATTTTTGTGTTTCTCATCTCCCGACCGACCGTAAATTTCAGCTCCGACATGAAAATAAAAAAAAACTTTTTTATTTGCGCCGCCTCTGAGGCGATCATCCTAGCAACAGCACCACCATCATCAAAATTGTGAGATTGCAGCGACTCAGACTGAAAGGACAGAGAGTACAGAACACTGAACTGAAAAACAAGAAATTGCAGTGACTGAGTGGACAGAACATTGAACTGAAACAAATACACGTTTTTTGTACTTAAAAATTGTAGATACTGAATGGACAGAACATTGAACTGAAACAAATACAGTTTTTTTTTTGGTACTTGTTTTTTTTATTTCGACTGCCCGCACTGCCCGTGTATTCTTCTGGAGATGAGAAAAAAAATAAAAGGGTCACCCATTCAAAATCAACGATAAAAATCGGGGGGTCATCGTGCAAAAATTGGAACTAGCGAAACAAATTACCAAACATTTTGCGATATTTGAAATTCAAAATGGCCGCCATTTCTGTGTTAACTCGGGGGGGGGGGGAGAGTAAATTTTGGATTTTCGAAAAAAAGACTAAGCCGGTGAAAGTTTTTCTTCAAGAACTTCAAAATGAGCCCTACAAGTGGTAGATCAGAAAAGAACTGTAGAAATTTGAGAGTCCGACTATCTGTCCCCGAGGCGTGTTCTACCTTAATGGAACATACACACCAGAAGATTCGTGAAAAGCTAACGTCTGTCCTTGGCCGTCAGTAACGACAGGCCAATTCAAGGGCCATGCAGTAGCTGTAACTTTTGATTATTTTTTTCAATGTTGTTGTTATTAATGCAAACTGCAGTTTCTTGTTCTACTCCCAAAGCATGTTGAAACACGTACAATTCAGATTGTCAAAAATGCGTCTATATAATATGTAAAAATGCACGTACCATTATTATTTACGTTTGAATGATAGACCGGACCAGAATACACTTGTCATTAACAACAATGCTACTCTGTGAACGTTTTAGTCTTCTTCAGGTATACTGAACCAGCATAGTTTTGGTACTTGTAGGGCCTAGTAGCCAATATGGGCTGCATGTCACCCCATCGCACAACGGCCGAGTCAAAATTAGCTTTTATTACTCTACTATCGATAAATACACAATCCAGTGTTCATAAAACAAAGTCCGCAATGCAAGCACTGGGATATTTAACAGAATTGAATAATGGTATATTGAGCATAGGTCTAACATATCTCTCGATGATGACTCCACAGTTTCAATAATTAGCGGACCAGTAGCTGTAACTGTTGATGTTTTTATCAAGTTTGTCAGCTCCAGTTTCTTGTTCTAACCCCCCGCCCCCGGCACATTTAGATAGACAGTATTCAGCTTGTCACTTCAAGCCTGTACATGAGTAAACTGCGCATTGCTCAACGACATTTTTATCCGAAATCAACGGGTTCAAGGTATGGCGAGCAGTCCCGTTTCTCTGTCAACAAGGAAGCAGTCGTGACTGCCTGTGTCTCACGGCAGTGAGTTTTTGATCACCTTAGGTACCAGTAGTACCAGCGGAACTTGTGGTGATGTCGTTCACCTTTAAGTTGGCGCTCATAGTTGCTCAAACGTTGCACGACATTTGTACCATGACATGCCGTACGACGAAATGAGAATCGCCGTGCTGATGATGTGAAAAGGGTCAAAAGCAATGCAACCCAATATGCGGTCATCTCACATTTCATGTCTTTTGTACTTACTAGTCCTCATAATAGTCACAGAGCTAGCCGTTTATATAGACTCAAAACTTCCCTCATCTATAGGGACATAACGCTAGAGAGACTTCCTGGTCAGGGAGTATCATGTAATCCTGTGGGTGTCTGTAACATACCTCGTTCGTATAAACCGCAAATCTTTTCACTGTCTCAGCTAGACCCTCGAACTCCACCTTGCCGTCGACGAGCAACACAGCCTCGTAGATTTCTCAAGATAAATACGGGAATTTATCTTCCACCATGTACCTTTTCAACCACTACATCAGAACAGAATTAAACACCGTAGGTATACCTGTGGAACATGTCAACAAAGACGTGTTGTGCGATCCAGTTTTATAAACTCGTTTGTCCGAGAATCAGCATTCATACAAACCGTACAGTACCCCAGCAAGGCCCCTTCGCTGTGAAGAGATAAGGTTACTACTACTAGTACTTCATTGATTCAAGCACCAGCGCGACTGACCTCACCCTGTGAAAAGCGCCCTCCGGTTCGACAAATGGCGATATTTCATGGGCGTGTCGAACAAGATACATATGTCTAAACCAGAGCAAAATAGTTGCACAGACAATGGTCCAAACAACCGTATACTTGGAAATGAAAAGCAGCAATATGAAGAAAAAGGCTGTATTATTTTTTATTTTATAAAATAACTAAAGTCTAAATCTTTTCCTCGATCGCACCAAAAGAAATTTGTTGGTTGTCGTAAGTCGTATAAACCACACATATATTGCCAGTATTTGCTAAAGCTATGTCATTTTTCAAGGTTGTATATAATTAGGCGAACAGGGAAATTAATCAAATAATGTGTTCCCGAAATATTGGTTACGATACCTTACAAAGTGTGGGATTACATTTGTATGCGATACACTTCGAATTTCATGAACTGATGGTGTTTACTTTTCTTATAGACAAATTTCAGGGCCTAAAAACAGGCAGTAAATGGGATTGAATATTGTAGTGTCCGTTCGGAGATGATTAAAACCCATTCTCTTCTGAAGTTACTTTCAAATATATGTGGACACCAAATAGGTAAGGGACAAATTACTGTGATAGGATCCAAAACCATATTTGTAATCAAAGAACGCCCCCAACCACCCTTAACGAGTCGAAAGTTTTTCTCAAACAGGTTTCTATGGCGAGAAATTTTCTGTCCAGTTGGCCTTGAAATCAATTACATGTACGGTGACACCGTTGTCTTGAATACCAATTCGGCTCCTCAAAATATTTTGTCAAGGTTTGAATAAAGTGACAACCAAACAGTATTTTGCATTTCTTCTTGCAAGCAAATGAAACCAGCAGATACTATTTATATACACGTGCAGGCAGTGTAATGCCTTTAATTTGGTTATTCCACAAGAAGGAATTTAGATTATACTGTTTTATCCACAGTCCCTCGATCAATAAAACAGTTTCCAGCTGCAAATTGAACATATTGTCGGGTCACTGCGCAATTAACAGTTTTTCAATCTTGGAAGAATGTGTTGTTTTACAGTTTTTACATATGACAGCGAAGCAGAAAACTTGACCATCGAATGATCCCAACCAGAGCCTTTATTGTAAGAAACAATAGTTGTTGAACCCTTAATCACAGCCCTTAAAATACATGTATATGTATCTACGTATTTATTTATTATCTATTTATTAAGGTTTATCCAACATAAACTAAAAAAGGGTCTACAAAGGATTGGGTTACCAAAAACAGGTGCAAAACACCTATACAAAGTCAGTCCCCCAATAACACACTACAGTACACAACGAGCAAAAGTTAAAAGCTGACGTAAAATATACAACAATTTAAATTAAAAAACAATGAAAAACATTTTTCAAAAGCAACCAAATTTATATAGGTCTACATTTACTACAGAAGCAGTGGATTGTCCATGTACAAGTGTTCTGAGGATCAAATGAACTATGAAATTTGTTTCAATTCCTTTTTCATTGC
Source organism: Ptychodera flava (assembly GCA_001465055.1). NCBI lineage: Eukaryota > Metazoa > Hemichordata > Enteropneusta > Ptychoderidae > Ptychodera > Ptychodera flava. Next base: position 432,571 of record LD343019.1, on the reverse strand, counting down.
TCGGTTAAATGCAAGCGTTGACTTAGTGGTCCTCACTGAGTAAATTATTCATAAATTGGCTGTGCCCTTAAAAAAGAGGTGACGGTAAGAAAGAGTATTAAAACGATTTAGCCGTATGTATGTATGTATGTATGTATGTATGTATGTATGTATGTATGTATGTATGTATGTATGTATGTATGTATGTATGTATGTATGTATGTATGTATGTATGTATGTTTTTATGTATGTATGTCTATATAGTTTTATGGAAGGACAATGGTCTAATATTTACTTTCATTCGAAAAGTATGTTTTATTCTTTTCCCTACAGTATACTGAAGAACAAATAATTTATTTCGCCTAGACCAAATATTGTGTGTCAAATGGAACTTTGATAATCGACAAATAAATTTAAGCAAGACTAAAATTCAGTTGTCAAATTAAACCTAGACATGACACGCATACACGATGTGTCCAAAAGTTAAACATTGGACATTTCGACATGTTATGTTTTTCAGTCGGGAAAGAAACTGCTTTTGGCAGAAAACATGAGAAAATGTTACAGCCAAGGAAGCTTGAGTTGTAGTTTAGTCGATATTATTTCAAAGTAAACAGGTTTAGTATTCAAGTTTTATTCCATCTTGTTTCAAGATGTCGCTGTCGGCTGTTCTTCCTTGGTCAGGTCCTTCGTGTCCGTGGCTTGATTGCGGAGGATTCGTTCTCGTATCATCCTGACCAAAAATATCGCGAGAAGTGTGAAGAGAACTCCGAGGAGAAACGCCACCATGACAACAGCCACCCATCCTCCCGTTGACATCCGGGTCCCCGTTGAATCATGACACGTCCTCGCCAGGTCGTCAGTCGAGATGGCCAATATGTCACTGTTCGCGTATTCGGCCGGTGAATGACACTTGGGTTGTGGAGCAGACGATCTCTGGCCGTGGTAGCTGAACCATACTCTGAACTCGAGTAGAGAGCAGTCGCAACGAAGTGGGTTACTACTGACGTCAACGTACGCCAAGGATGGCAGTTCGTCCATCAAAACTCCGGGTACAGTCTGAAGCCGGTTTCCATGGAGATCGAGGAACTGTAGAGTGAATAAACCTGAGAAACTTTCCGAGTCCAGATAATCCAAGGCGTAAATGAGAGTGTAGAGCCAATAATCCTTGTACATCTGTCTGAAGATTGCAGGATGCATGAAACTTGTAAGTAACAGATATTATTACTTTGTACTGGAAATAATTTGTTATTATTTAGAACGCTCTGCTTTTAGCATCGAGCACTGTAATCTCCCACGAGGACATCTGTATACTTTGATATATGTAACTTTATACGAATTTGATTGTTGGGGTTATCATCTTTCCGCCTATCAGAAAAACGGTTGAAATCAAACGTCTCTTTTCTATTGACAAATAAATAAAAATAGAAAAAAAACAAACAGCAAAAAAAAAGAGAAAAGACCGCTTCGCCACACTTTTTGTTACAGAGCAAGCATGAGAAACAAAATTTTGTTGGATTAATTTGAATGGTAAATTATATCACTGATTTGACCAAGAACGTTATTTTTTGTTTGTTTTTTTTAAAACTTTGCCAAAAAGTAATAAAACATAATTTGCAAAGCAGCAATAACCTTAAACGAGATAAGAAAAAAAATTAAAAACACATTAATTTTTAATATAACTACATGTAACTCGCACTATATAACTGAACAAAAGTCGACTCTATATACTTCTAGCAGTGATAAGTTAAGTGATGGGTGATACTTTTCCAAACATTGCGTTTTTTAATTTACCTTTGTTTCAACTTAAATAAGATTTTTTTTCCATATCACTATACAGCTTGGCTTTCCGAGTAAGCTTAATACATGTATCTTATGAACACTTCTACATTGACGTAATGTTTGTTTGCGCATGTCAATTATTTCAATCAATGGTAAAATGGACATCACCAAATATAGTATCTCCACTTATTACCTCAGTTTGTCTAATTTACAGAACCACTCGGGTTTTATTTGTCCCTTGTTTACAGATTTACGTCTGGTGTTTAGATAGTTTCGTTCCTCTGTTCTGCATAGCCTTTGGTCCGATTTCTGCGAGCAAATAGGCCAATACCGACCGTCGCGAGGACCCCAACGAAGAAACAACCGACAACGATTCCGATCCAAGCCAGGGTGGAGATGGTCTCTTTCTCAGGCTCGCAGCTTGATATACAAATGTCGCTGAACTCGTGCAGCGGTATCTCCTCAATGACTCGCTCCTTATATTCGTCCGGGCTGGAACACATGGTCTTCATCCCAGCGTTGTTGCACCCGGACCACGCCCTGTATTCAAGCATATCGCAATCGCAGTGGAGCGGGTTACCGGTCATGATGAGGTAGCTGAGGCTGGGGAGAACCTCAAAGATCTCACCGGGAATGGAGCGGAGCTTGTTGGTGTCCAGATCGATTTTATTGAGACGATCTAGACCGATGAACCAATCGGGGTCAAGCACTTCAAACTGGTTGTAGTACATCAGCAGATTTGTCATATTTATGCAGCATTCTGTGAACAGGTTTTCTTGAAGTGAGGACAAGTTATTGGCGGATAGATTGATGTAGTCTATCTTTCTCAGACCAGTCAGCATGTCCGCTGTTATCTTGGTAAGTGTGTTGAAGGACATTTCGAGGTAGATAAGATGGTCGAGTCCATTGAAAGCACCTTTCTCTATGCTTTGAATTCTGTTGGAATCCAGCTCCAAGTGTTCCATGTTTGTCAGTCCTTTGAAAGAATCCACTTTCAGTTCTTGTAAACGATTATAGCGGAGGTTCAGATCTTGTAGCTTGCTCAGTCCGGTCCAAAATGTCGAGCTGATCTCACTCATGTTATTGATATTCAAACCAAGGTCGATAAGCTCGGGTGTTGCAGTGAAAGTATCGTCCGCAATGGTAGAGATCACATTTCTGTCAATGTCAAGTCTCTTCAGGAATGAAAGGCCGTCTAACATATCGCCATTCAACTGAGTCAGGTCGTTGCTTGATAATTTCAAGAAAGTTAGGGAGTTCAGTCCGCTAAACGCTTTCTTCTCGACTGATGCGATGCTATTGACGTCCAACCGAAGGGATGTTAAATTTTTTAGATCACTGAATGTATTTTCCTTTAACTCGTTTATTTTGTTATACTGCAGATGTAATTCCTCAAGACTGTCTATTCCTTTGAAAGTGTTCGCTGTCATATGCTCGATTGAATTGTTATTAAGATATAGATCCGTTAAAAAAATAATGTCGACGAAGGCAAAATCCTCGATGGAAGATAACAAATTGTGCGCCACATCGAGAAATGTTATCCCAAGGAGGCCATCGAACATGTCTCTATTGAGCGAGGTCAAGTTGTTATTGGCTAGGTTTAGAGTTTCCACAGATTCTGCTCCGTTGAAAGCACCGTTGTCGATGGTTTTTATCAGATTTGAGTCCAGACGCAGTGTGATCAGGCTTGTCATGTTGGCAAACGAGTTCACTTCCAATCTTGTAATTTTGTTGCCCTGCAGGTAGAGTGTCTCGGTGTCAAGCGGAATGCCTTCTGGGACACTGGTCAGGCCGGACGATGAACAGTTTACTACCAATGGAACGCTGCAGTTACAACCCACAGGACAAGCCGGGTCGTCTCCCTTGCAAAGCATCACGAAGTTCACCAAAATTAGAATCAGACCGCACCACGATTTCATGATTCTGTGGGGGAAAACGGAAATGAAAGAAGTTGTGAGCGTCCTTCATCGAGTAAAGCCCGATTTTCAATTATTTTTTAAAGAAGATGGTTTTTGATAAAATCGACTGAAATGTCTTGGCTTTTAAAACAGTATCTGATTACCGATCTTCTACCTTGAGATAGTATGCGGCAAGAAAGGAAAGACTTAATTTTGTCAAGGAAACTTCAAATTAGTCCGTTTCGAATTCAAAACTAAGAACCACGAGTCAACGTGCAACATTTGGTACAAGTAAAACAAATCACCAACAATTAAAATATTACCAATATTTAAAATTCAAAGTGGCTGCCTTTCCCGTGTTGACTATATGGGAAGCTATTTGAATTTTCAAGTTTCACAAAAAATAAGACCATCAAAACTTTATCTGACTGTAAGAGCTTCAAAATGATCCCCCGCAAGCGGTAGACCAGAAAAAGTGTTGTAAAAAATTGAGTCCGAATATCTGTCCCTGGGGCGCATTCAACACTATCGGTAAAGTCAAATTATCATCTCCAGTACCATTGTCACGATTGTCAGTAAGTTAACTGTATATAGATCTGCGCTTTGTTTTCGAAGCACACATCTACAGAAAGCATAACGAACATCAGAACAAAGCAAGCTCAATCAGCGCACTATTTAAAAGCATCTTGCGAGGCAGCTTTGGTTTTACTGTGTAAGTCAGTCTGTCTGACTACAGTGTCTGCCTGCCTGTCTGTCTGTCGGTCTGTCTATCTGTCTGTCTGTAATACTACGTATATGTGCAAATGTGCATGTATATTTAAGTATACGTTTTCATGTATCCGATCGTGTACATGTAATTATGATATAAAATGTGTATGTGAGCATGGGTATCTGTGTATATGCGAGCATAATTGTGACGGATTCATGCCTGCTCGTTCATATCGCCGGCAAATTAATTTTACGTCATGAACGCATGTCTGGTACAGCCTTGCACATAATGATGTGTATCAATTCCTTTTTTACTGTGTGTATTTTACATAAATTGGAAATGATGTGACATCGACTTATCATTGTGTAAATAAATGACCCCTGCACGGGGTCTCCTGGCCCTCTCCCTACGTTTCCTGAATACTGACCTATTTTCTGCCCACACGGTGTCCAGTTATTTTGCAATTTCTTGTTTTTTGTGAGGTTATCCAAATAAAGTCTTTGCAAGCCGAAATATATTTAGGAACATCATCTGTTAATACTGTAGCGATTGAACATTAAACTATTAACTCTAGTTCTACACTTCCATGTTTGTACCATTAATTTTCAACCTGTTGATAGCATAAAAGATTACTTATTCTTTTGTAAATATCAGTTTGTTTGTCACCAGCGTTTACAGTGACGTAAAGCATAGACCCTAAAACCGGAGGGTCTAAGCGTAAAGTCACTGCAATAGTGGTATTAAGACCGCACTCTTTTTTCCAATGACGATCACACGTTCAAAGTCAAACGTAAACTCGAAGGAGCATTATTCAGAAGTGAAGATACCAGTACGACACGCATTTTAGCTTGGGTCACTGTAGTCAGTGTCAGTTTGGGTTAGATGGTACTCGCAATGAACGCGCTTGTTTAAACAATGACTTCAGTACATTTCGTGGTTCCTAACAGATTTTAGAGCGTCCAATGGACGTTCCATGCAACTTTTTCAGGTGATCGGATGCACGGATACATCACAGCGAATTGTGTCTTACTTGAATTCAGCTGTTCATCAGTCCATGAATCGGTTTACTTTCAGAATAGAATATAGCATTTGGTGTTCAGTGTTAGCGAACTATTTAATATGCCGCCATGTTCAAAACGGTTGCCTCTTTATGGCGACACACAAAGAGTAACAAACGTGCCTGATAACCTGGAGCGTTATCCTTGCCTTGCGAATAACTTGGTCAACGGTTGTACTGTTCCCTTCGATATGTTACAAACTTAATTCCTTCGTATTTCATACATGTCGGTTGTACCGTATCTGGCTTTCGTTTTGTCAAATTGTGTTGACCTACCCGTTATGTTTGCTCACCTGTATTGTACTGTTGAGATATACAGCGTCAACAATGTAGTGGCCTTCTCAATGAACAAACTTAATCAACGTAGAGGTGTCGGTAGAACCAGTCGCTGTCAGGGTGTCTCCAGCTCTTTGAAATTTTACATGCACCAGATCTCTTCTACACCATGGACGAAATGAATTTCCGTCAAGCGATGCAAAATGCAGCCAGCGCGACAAAGTCTCCAAGCCCACAAAGTCAATGAGTCAATGATTGAAACCATCGTTAATCACGTGAGGATGCGCAACTGAATAGTGTCATTGCGAAAGACGATTCATTTGAGGCTGCGCGAGAAGATTACAAGGAAGTTGGTGATAAATGTACAACCACGGTCGAGGTACAAATGAAAAATGCAGGCTATATAACGTCTGAAACTTCCGTCTGCCAGGCATAGGAAAGGTACATGAGATGAGTCGACCCCATTGTTCGTCCGAACCTCAGTGTTGTATATTCGCTGATTTTCTTACGGTACAACTTAGCCGTTATCCAAGCTAATATCGACAGGTCATATTATTTCCACGTATATGTTGTAAGAGTATTCCATCGTTCAAATCGGCAGACGTGTCTTAGGGTCTATGATAGTAATGACCTGTGGGACATTTTAATTTTTCTCAAAACAAACAACTGTCAAATAAGTGAAGACAATCCTCGGGACCATTGTCACCAGTTGTTCGTATTCAATTATTTCTTTGATAAGGACAAGAGTCGGTCCCTTTCTATCTCCTTGATATGATTGCAGAGTTTCCAAAGAATCCCCGATTGATTGAAAACCGTTCATTGTTATTTAGAAAACTTAAGTCATCCCAGTGTCTTTAATCATGGTGCGTTTTATGTAAAAAATTGAGAAATATCTTAATTAGATCAATACTTATTCTAACGTTGGTTTGTCTTTCTCCGCGAACTCTGGTTCCAAGAGCTGTTGGGAATTTACGGCCTGAGACTAACTAAGTGAATAACTGTTCATGAATAACGATACACGGTACAAAATATTAATGTCATGAACAAGTGACAAACTTTGTCGATGGTAATGCCAGCACAATTTTGTAAAAGTAACAGATGCATCGGCCGGGAATCGAACCCGGGCCTCCCGCGTGGCAGGCGAGAATTCTACCACTGAACCACCGATGCCTGCATACTACGGAGGGCAGCAATATTTTGAAATATTTAATATTCAATATTTAAGCAGTTTGAGCCAGCCTTGATAGTTTTTGGTGATGATATGAACTGCCGTAAAGTACTTGAAGGCTAATGCATTCCTATATGTTCTTTCACAGCAAAGCTAAACTCTGTATGAAATTTCGGAAATAACACATTCTTTGCACTCAAAACCATTATAGCCCTTTCTAATGACAAACCCATAATAGTGGAGCTTCTCCGAGTTCTAAAGAGTTCTAAAGGGTCGCTGATCACGAAAGCGGACGCACTAGAAACGTAATTCCTTATTTTTATATATCAATCCCCTTCAAGATGAAACTCCTTAATGCGAAATTGGTATTTCGGGGAAATCATTGTTGTTTATTATGTATGGAAAATACATACTTGTCTTTGACGCACAAAATTTACACATGAAAATAGATAAACTTTACGTTTACACTTTTTCAACGTTCAAAGTAGGCTATATTCTTCTATCAGGATTTTACATTATCTTTTTTTAGGTTGTGGTAATTTGTGTCCAAATTTTCTCGATGAACGCAGAGATAGTATAATGACATTTGGCAGAGTATAATCACATTTAGTTGAGTGCACAAGATTAAAATCGCACACGAATAATGTGCCCCGTAGGTCAATATTTATCGTCGTCCTTTCTCCTCTGTTATGGTTTCATGATCTGATTATATTGTTTTTTATTTCATTTTTTGCTACAGCAGAATCCTTATTGCGATGCTGACGCATGCAAAACAAATTGGACTCTTACCCCTCTCCCCAGAACTAAAGGATTATGTTTCTAGTGCGTCAGTTTTTATGATCCAGTATGCCGAGAGTAATTTCCGCATCATGTATTCCTTCTTTCGGCCGGCAGCGCGCCCCCAGCGTCAGACCCAGATTTGCGTTGTCCGACCTCCAACACAGCATTGTGAGCCATGTGACAAATTATATATTCAAAAATCGATGCAGCCAGTGAGATTTGTTATTGCAATTGACAGCTTCAACCATCCCCCTCCCCTCTCCGCAAAAAAGTTTAAGTGTTTCTTAGAAGTGAGCAAAATCTTTGAAAAACAAGTTTTCTGTCGACCGTCTGTCGACTGTCAGACTATCAGTTTTGATTAAGTAGGGCCCATGGTGTTTCTGATACCAATATAATGCCGTAAATAAGTCAATGTCTCGACTTCAACGATCGAACTCTTACTTTGACAATCAGCAAGTTACACCCAATGATCGCTCAAAGAAGCAAAATAGTTGAAATATGAAAATAACCTACTCTTTTCATGTTTATCAAGATCTTCGTTAGTGATTCAGGAACGTTCGAACAAAAGGACAATAGTAACACGCCCTGGGGCTAATAGTATTAACCTTTTTTAATATTTTAAGCAACTCCAAGAACAAAGTGGCCCTACACTTTTAAACAGTAGAAATACCATATTTCAGGGATTCATATGTAGATGTGTATCGCTCTAACAGACGGCATGGCGTAAAGTTTCTACGTTCTGTTAAGTTCTGAGCGCATGATAATTTTCCTTTAAGAAGTTCTGCGATGAGCAGTTGCCTTCAATTTGTAAAATCTTCCTAAGTATTTTCTACCAAAATGATCACAAAACAATCGCACGGAAGCGAACTCGAGCTTCCGGTTTGGCAGTCAAGAATTCTACTTATGTAACACCCACGGTTATTGAAAATATATATATATCCGATATCAAAAAGAAAACTATCGCTTGATGTTTGGTAGAAATCGCCAAAGTCAGTTTTCGGTACCGCTAATCCCTTCAGAAAGTATAAAGCATAACACACTTGCGACATAACGGTATGATGTCGAAGTAGGAGTGGTGATGTCTGCGCATGTGCATCTTTGTTCTTTGTAAACGGTGATCCATCTAACACAAGTCACTTACAACAAATAAAGTAGTCACAAGATTTCGTTGTCACAGTGTATAACCTAGCAAAAAATCGTTGTAACTTTTAATCTCATCCCATGCCATACACTATCTTCCGTCAAATGCATGTGTTCCAGTCTGATATATACCAGCGCTTTGGTTTTAATAAAAGACAAAGACTCTTTAATTCTCTTATCAATTATGTTATGATATGTAAGAATGTTCCATCATTCAAATTGGTAGACATTTCTTAGGGTCTATGATAGTAATGACCTTTGGAACATTTAATTTTAGGAACACAAACAACTGTCAAACAGTAAATTAGTGAAGACAATCCTCAAGACCATTGACACCAGGCCATACGATTTTCAAATACGTTGTTCACATTCGATGATTTCGTTGATAAGAACAAGAGTCGGTCCTTTTCTATCTCCTTGATATGCGTGCAGAGTTTCCAAAGAATCCCCAATTGATTGAAAACCGTTCGTTTGGAAAACTTAAGTCATCCCAGTGTCTATAATCTGCTGCGTTTTATGTACAAAACAGAGAAAAATCTGGAGTAGATCAATACGTATTCTGACTAGGTTTTTTCTTTCTCTGCGAACTATGGTTCCAAAGATTGTTTGGATTTTATTGCCAGAGACTATTCATGAATATCTGTGCATGAAAAACTATACATTGTACAAAATATTAATGCCATGAACACGTGATATACTTTGTCGATGGTAATGCCACGCAATTTTGTAAAAGTAAGAGATGCATCGGCCGGGAATCGAACCCGGGCGACCCGCGTGGCAGGCGAGAATTCTACCACTGAACCACCGATGCGTGCATAGTTACGGAAAAGTGCAGCAATATTTTGAAATATTTAATATTCAATATTTAGGCAGTTAGAGCCAGTCTGAAACGTTTCCGTGATGAATTGAACTGCCATAAAGTACTGCAAGGCTAATGCATTGCTATGTTGTTCCAGAGCAAAGCCAAGCTTTAAATAATTTCTAAAATAACACATCCTTTGCACTCACAACCATAGCCCTTTCTGGTGACAAAACCATAATAGTGGAGCTTCACCGAGTTCTAAAGATCTGATGTTAATGACTTCATCAAGCAGGTGAAAACGAGAGCACTTGGACTTTTATTTTTATCCATTGCCGTTGGAATAGTAAACAACGAATCGGATGCGAAAGGAAACAAATAATGCGGCTTAACCTGAGCAATAAAACGTGTTCACAATTACACAAAGAAATTGGCTACACAAATGCAAAAACAAAACAAAACAACTAAAATATACTTTAAGGTGTCGGGTTATCAACAAACGCTCCATCGTTTTATGAGCCGGCAATTTCAGACAAGATATAGAGTTCTTGTGCCTTCTGCCTCCAATTATATTAGATTATCGATACGCGTTTGTAAATCGCATACTTTGGAATTACAACAAATATTCTGAGATGTTCAACCTTGTATGTCAGAATAGAAATGTTTTTGACACAAAAGAGAAGGGAATTTCATGCAGTGTCATTGCGGTAAGGGTCGCTGATCACGAAAGCGGACGCACTAGAAACGTAATTCCTTATTTTTGGTATCAATCCCCTTCAAGATGAAACCACTTAATGAGAAATTGGTATTTCGGGGAAATCATTGTTGTTTATTATGTATGGAAAATACCTACTGGTCTTTCATGGACAAAATTTACACATGAAAATAGATAAACTTTACGTTTACACTTTTTCAACGTTCAAAGTAGTCTATATTCTTCTATCAGAATTTTACATTATCTTTTCTTAGGTTGTCGTAATTTGTGTCCAAATTTTCTCGATGAACGCAGAGATAGTATAATGACATTTGGCACAGTGTAATCACATTTAGTTGAGTGCACAAGATTAAAATCGCGCACGATTATTTATCACCCAATTATCTCTCAAAGAAGCAAAATGGTTGAAATATTCAAATAACCTATTCTTTTCAAGTTTATCAAGATCTTTGTTAGTGATTCCAGAACGTTAGGACAAAAGGACAATAATGACAAGCCCTGTGGCTTATAGTATTTACCTTTTTTAATATTTTACGCATCTCCAAGAACAAAGTGGACCTACATTTTTCAACAGTAGAAATACCATTTCTCAGGGATTCATATATAGATATGTATCTCTTTAACAGACGGCATGGCGTAAAGTTTCTACATTCTGTTAAGTTCTGAGTGCATGATAATTTTCCCTATAAGAAGTTCAGCGATGAGCAGTTGCCTTCAATTTATAGTATCTTCCTAAGTATTTTCCATCAAAATAAAACAATCGCTCAGAATTGAACCCGAGCTTCAGGCAGGCAAGCAAGCTTCAGGCAGGCAAGAACTTCTACTTACGAAACACCAACGGATATTGAAAATATTGCTAACCGATATCAAAAAGAAAACTGTCGCTTGATGTTTGGTAAAATCGCCAAAGTCAGTTTTTCGGTACCGATAGTCCCTTTAGAAAGTATAAAGCATAACACACCTGCGACATAACGGTATGATGTCAAAGTAGGAGTGGTGATGTCTACGCATGTGCATCTTTATTCTTTGTAAGCAGTGAATTTTCCATCTAATACAAGTCACTTGCAACAAATAAAGTCGTCACAAGATTTCGTTGTCACAGTGTATAACCTAGCAAAAAATCGTTGTAACTTTTAATCTCATCCCATGCCATACACTATCTTCCGTCAAATGCATGTGTTCCAGTCTGATATATACCAGCGCTTTGGTTTTAATAAAAGACAAAGACTCTTTAATTCTCTTATCAATTATGTTATGATATGTAAGAATGTTCCATCATTCAAATTGGTAGACATTTCTTAGGGTCTGTGATAGTAATGACCTTTGGAACATTTAATTTTAGGAACACAAACAACTGTCAAACAGTAAATTAGTGAAGACAATCCTCAAGACCATTGACATCAGGTCATACGATTTTCAAATAAGTTGTTCACATTCGATGATTTCGTTGATAAGGACAAGAGTCGGCCCCTTTATATCTCCATGATATGATTGCAGAGTTTCCAAAGAATCCC
>LD343019.1:340443-362514 GCA_001465055.1 Ptychodera flava | reverse complement strand
ACAGACAAGAAGGTGTGCATGAATATTACTGAGGGGGTTGGCAGGAAGAGGGTGAGTGCGACTGAGATGGAGAGAGAGAGAGAGAGAGAGAGAGAGAGAGAGAGAGAGAGAGAGAGAGAGAGAGAGAGAGTGAGTGTGTGTTTAGCTACCAGGTCTTTCATCTGTCGGTGTACAATAGCTGAAGTATACGGCTAAAGAATATCATTTTATTTACAAAGAAGTTTTCCTCTTGAGTTGCTGTCGTCATTCTAAATTTCAAAATTGACTTTAAAGCTACGACTGTCACTTTCATTACGCAAGTCATTTCACTGCAAGACACATTCTTTCGATACACGGCAAATCCTCTGAGTACCCACTTAGAGTGCGAACTTTGAAGATCGAACGTTAACTCGAGAGCAGTCAACTGTGGCAAGGAAGCTGACTCCTGTGAGTGTGGCCTATAGGCTATATTGTTACTTTCAACAAGACGCAATTGGTTTTTTTCAGTTATTGTTGTTGGAAATTCACCAAAGTTTTCTGGGCGAGACCTTTGCACAGTTTTCAAAAGCCTCGCTACGTGAATGTACTTCAAGATAAGGGGAAGGGCAAATGTTTCCCGTTGAATGTTCCCGTCCGCCGATGAACTCGCGGTATCGGGCCCTCGAGTAGCCAAAGCACAAATACAAGTAAACGTTGCTGAATTTGAAAACTCGCAAATAATATCTTATGTATTTGTTCTTTCGTGTTTGTCCTGCCTCCAGTGTCATTTGCATGTAGCACAGTCCCATAACCCTGTCTGCAGTGACATGAGTAGCGCAATGACAGAGATATTTACGAACATTATAAATAACCTCGTTTACTCTTCCATGGTTACATGTAACTCACCGTCTGAAGCAGTGGCTTGTCGTTCCATTCCCATACCACAACACAATCTCGTCGCTTCCAATTTACCAGCTAATATTGTTACAGAGTCCTCGGGTTTTTCAGGTGTCGTTAGTGGGGTCACCAGATACATTGACGAGCCCTTGCGGCAAGCTGACCACAACAGTCACCAGCGGGAGGGTGATTTCCCAAGCTAATAGCGGTGTGACGTTTCTATATGTTCTTTGCCTACGGCACTACGCTCTTCCTACAATCTGTTAGCTGCCCTCCTCAACTTCTTCATTTTCCCCTGGTCTATACAATGGCAGTGGGATATTCATGTTATACAATAGAAAGAACGCGGAAATAGAAAATAGGTTAAGTGAAAGTTTGTTTTGTTACTGTCCGAATCGACACTTCGCTCTATCAAATCTCTTCTTGGTATATAACGAGCCTGAGAGACGATTGAAATAAGTTATCCCTTCTAACGTCTACGGCTAATAAATCAGATGTTAACACAATAATCTCCTTAGTTACGAGAAAGTATATGCGGACATATCACTGTTAGTGTATTTACCTCCAGGTATAAAGTTAAAGCCACGATATTGTGTTGCGTCAGACGTTGGCGAATTCCTGCCTGTTCTGCAAGCATACTCTACTCCCACGTCAACAACAGCATGTACAAAAACTTTTGAAATTCAAATCTTTCGGCACACTTACCGCAACGTTTTGGCCGACTTGGTGCAAAGTAAATCCCCATGTGAACTACAAAAGGGATCCTTTATTTTTAACGGGGGGGGGGGGGTCGATGAATTGTATGTAAGCCGCAGCTGAAATTCAAAAACTTGTCCATAAATCGTGTTTTCTAAAAACATGACACCCGCTTCAAATTCATCAATTGTAAAATGTGAACCCCTTTCATAGAGCCCTTTTGCAATAAGTTATCCCTTCTAACGTCTACGGCTATTAAATCAGATGTTAACACCATAATCTCCTTAGTTACGAGAAAGTATATGCGGACATATCACTGTTAATGTATTTACCTTCAGTTATAAGTTAAAGCCATGATTTTGTGTTGCGTCAGACGTTGGCGAATTCCTGCCTGTTCTGCAAGCGTACTCGACTCCCAAGTCAACAACAGTATGTACAAAAGCTTTTGAAATCCAAATCTTTGGGCACACGTACCGCAACGTTTTGGCCGACTTGGTGCAAAGTAAATCCCCGTGTGAACCACAAAAGGGAATCTTTATATTTTACGGGGAGGATGTGGGGGGGGGGGGGGCGTCGGTGAAATGTATGTAAGTCGCACCTGAAATTCAAAACCTTATCCATAAATCGTGTTTTCTAAAAATATGACGCCCGCTTCAAATTATCAATTGTAAAATGTGAACCCCTTCCATTAGACCTTGTGCATTAAGATTAATATATGGAATCCATCTTTAGAGACTGTATGTTCGCACAACTGTTGTGTTAAGGGGTGGTTTGATGCTTTAACTGTATGTGAGGTAATTCATTTGCATGATGTATCATTATGCTTAAAAGCATGTATATAAGTACGTAGGTTATATAAGTATGGATGAGTTCAAGTATTTAGACCAGTATATGTGTTCAAATTCATTTTTGACAGTTTACCAATCAGTTTACAAATTGGTTGTGGCACTCCAAAAACGGCTGAATATCCATGCTCTATTTTAAAGTTTCAAAATACCCCTTTAGGAGACTTGTCTAAAAACAGACGTCCTTTTATAGAAATTTGGGAAAAGTCAGATAGATATATAAGCACTAATTTTTATAAAATCTAGGAGAGGAAGAGATAACGTCACAAGACAGTACAACTACGTTCATGCAGTTATAGTAATGAAATTGTTTTCGACGCAATACATAAGTGTAGTCTATTATTGGTGTCCTTACGAGCCTACCCTCCATAAGAGTCTGGAGAAGTTGATAACTTTTGGAAACAAAGTTTACATGATGACATCATTATTGAAAACAGTCTCGGTTTTTCAATTTAGTACCTTTATAGCCGTTTATCTAATAACGTAAGTTAAAAGAAGCCTCGGCATGTTAAGCGCCATATATTACTTTTCTTCTTCTCCATTTTGACCTTGCAGTACTAAAAAAGGCTCTTGAAGGTTAAGACAGCATCCCAGGATGAAATACTGCGTTTCAAACCCCGCCCTGAAGCAGCTTTAAAAAAGGGAACCCCGGCGTTACTTTTTTATGAGTTTTGAGAATCCGATATTTATTTCCTCAAAACTCGCATATAGGTGGGCCTCAGGCGACTGCGAAGCGTGGTAGAGTATTGAACGTCACCATAAATGGGTTCGTTCCATGTTAAACGCTGCGACATGTATTTACGGCTACTTGAAGTATACTTACTTCAATAAAATATTGTTCAAAAACTGTTGTTTGTAAGCAAGAAACTTCCTCTTGCGTATACAGGACGACCACAGCCCTTTAACGCGCCTTGAAAATACCAGGTTGTGATCTGTTTGCATTGTGGCCATGTGCTTTGAAGGGACAAGTACATTGTCTTCTTAAGATTGATTGCGAGTCAGACTCAGTTAATATCGAATAAACATGAAAACTTTCAAGTTTTCTGAGATTCGCGTAAACCATACAAGCCGCATCTACCAAAAAAATTAATCTTTTTTTGCCACTAAAATAGAAAATAACATACCAATTTCGATTAGAATCTGACGGCTGTTCTTGATAGATAGACAGACGAAGACAGACTCACACACTTAGACAGACAGACATCAGCACGATAATAGCTCACGTATGTGAACACTTGCATGAGATAATGATGTAAAATCTTATGGAGTCTGAGCAAAGCCGATGAAAGCATAACCACTGAAGATGTACACAAGTATCACACGAATGAATGACATGCCGCTACTAGGCCGAGACCGCGACCAATCATCACTAGGTTCACCAACAGAAAAAATTGACACAAGATATACACTGAGAGAGAGAAAAAGTCAAGACCGCTACAACAGACATGATGGGATTAACTGTCTAGAACAACATCTACATAAGTGAAAACAACATTCGATACAAACATAATCTACTGAGACAGGTAAATGAAAAGTGAAAGGCTCTAAGAAATATGTTTTTTATGGAGAGTCAAATCCACTGTCACGTACAACGAAACCAATATCATGAATGTTGTTTAAATTTCTGACAGTGCGAATTTTGAGATGTGATTTGTCTGCTTTTTCATGAATTTGCCTTTTTATACCTAGAATTAATTTTGTGTCAGTTGTGCTAGCTGTGCTATTACCCCTATGGTTTGGTTGAGAGACCTACATATTTACTGTTTCTCATACATGTAAATGTGCGCTCCTCGAACAGAAATGTTGATGACTTCCATTTACTGTATGAAGAGGTGTTATAAACTAAATTTCAAATCATAGGAATCACAGAAACTTGGAAAATTGACAACAGTTATTTGTTCAGTCAAGACTATTACAACTCTGGGGTCTCAATGTCGCGCAACCGGAAAGGGAGGGGGTGCCGCTGCTGCTTGCATCCACAAATCTGTCTACTACATGTATAACGATCTGTCATACAATGTTGACCACTCCGAGTCAGTATTGTCAGAGGTTGTCGACAGAAACCAAACGTTTATCGTAAAACTAGATAAAAATATTGTATTCTTCTTGTATATTTCAATATTGATCACCTGAAATGTGACAAATGCGGAGGGCGGAATTAATTTTACAATACGATGCACTGTTTAAATTTATAACAAATTATTTCTACTTGAACAAGAATTACTGGTGCCACTCAAACGGTTATTGGCCACATTTATACAAACGTTCCATTTGCATGGATACAGTTATAGGGGATATTTCTGACCACTTACCAGGTTCATTGCCATATTTTAGGATTTATTTTCGAATGAAAATGAAAATGTCAACCGATAAGTTCAAAGTTAATCATAAAAGTCATGGTTAACAATTTAATTCAGCGAAATGAAATTCAGCCACTGGAATTTTTATGACTTTACAAAGTCATTTGATACCATAGATCATAACATACTCATATCAAACTCTTACACTATGCTGTAAGGGAAAACCCGCTTCCCTGGTTTACACATTATCCGAAAAATAAAAATAAAATATTTATTTGCAGATTTAGGAACGTTTGAAAAAGTATAGTTGCTCTGTGGTGTCGGACAGGACTTGGTAATTATACTTTGTTCCTTATCTAAATAATGATTTACCGAATTCAATTATTTTTAGGGATGTTGCACGTTAGTGTGATGCGTATATTGCTGATAAATATAATTCGAAAACAAGATATGTAATTTTCCACTGCAATCGAAAATTGTTATTTGCCAAAGGTTTTCTATCAGTAAGAAACAGTATAATCCACGAGACCCGCATGACACGCATCATTTATCGGAGTGATAATTGATGAACATTTTATATGGAAAGCACACTTCGTGTGCGTGACTAAATAAGAGCAAAAAAAGTTGGAATACTTTTAAATTAAGACGTTATGTAACTAGAAATATTACGATTATATTAATATGTTAAATTTTCATTTTACCTAATTTGACATATGCTCTGGAAGTCCGGTGTAACGATGCGTCTTCATTTCATTGCAATTCCTTACACTGTTGCAGAGATATGGAACAATTTGCTGGTTCGTCGATTCTACGAATGCAATTTGTTTTTCATATTTTCATAGTTTCCCCCATTTTATTTGACGTTGCTCATAGGTTGGAATAACCATACCGGCATATTTCACGTATCGTAGGTCATGTTATATGAAATCGTATTCCCATTTCTTCGTTTACCGAAATATTAAAACACATTGTCGAGGAGGTAACTAGATGATATAGGATTTATATAAGGGGTCGTCCAATTCGATCAACTCTGTGACCGGACTTTTTCTCTACCTGAAAATGTTTGTGTTGCTCCAGCTAAAAGCGTGCGAACAGCCTCAGAATGATGCATTTTAAGCAATAAACCACACCCAGCGACGGTTATAACACAAGATTTTGACCAGATATATGTGCAGGGGCGATAGCGAGTGCATGTATAGAGTGAACTGGTCAAAACAGAGTGGTATACCTGTTGCAGAAGTGGTTTAATGCTATTGCATCATAATATTAAAATGGAATTCTGACGTTAAACGTCAAAAAGGCAATTTTTTTCAGCTGAGAGCTCGTGCCTGTTCCAATTATACAATATTACGAATATAGCACTGACTGTTTTTTCAAGTATCGGCCAATCGGATCGAGTTTCAACATATTGGTATGATATAAGACTATACTAGAATTTTGCGAAGTCATTCCCAATTTCTACTGATAATGTATCGGATTATCCAGTATTGTGGCCTTAGATGTTTTCTACCCCTACAGACTGAGACTTTGAATATTGTCTGGCGTCCCAAGAATTGGGGTGTTTCCCAAAGTTGAAGGATCTGCTTATTACTGTTATACTTTCAAATCGTCTTAAGGTTTTTTTAAGATGCAGAAAACATGCAAAATTTGCAGTGGCATTTTCTGTTTCCCAGAGTTTTCCGAATATTTGACTATTCAAATTAAGCGGACCATTCTCTAAGGCACTTCATACTGAGATCCTGTTTTTTGAGTTAGCTTGTCTTTGTCTATGATTATTATGCTTCTAGGTCTTGAATATTTACCCTGCTGCAGGTTGCTCGCATAAGTGGTGTTCATTGATTCGATTCTTCTCATGGAACGCGACTTTTGGTGTGACGTCACAGCCTCCTGATTGGTCACAGTGCTGACGTCTTTTGAGTGGTCCAATCCATGATCACCATGGTGATTGTCGTCGGACTTATTAGCGAAATCACCTATTAAAGCTGCGACGTTCACGGCCTTTAAATCCGTGTCTACTGTTCCTTTCAAGTTTCTCCAACGCGATTGCTCTTTCGTCTGGCTTTGCTTATCGTTGAGCGATTCATTATCATCATGGACCGTGTCTTTTATCTTCTGTCGACCTTGAAGTTTCTGGTCTTCAGGCGATTTGCTTTCAAAATTTGTAACTTCCCTGCTTTCCTGTTGGGTAACTCCAAATTCTGGCGCTTTTACACCATGGCCAGTCTCCGTTGAAGTGGTCTGGTTCGCGATTTCGTGTGACCCCATTTTTGAAGCAGAAACTTTGCTCTGAGCGTCAGATTCAAGAGAAGATTGGCTTTCTGCAGTGTTGAAGACCGGCGCATCCCCTCTGGAATGGCGCCCACTTTGCGATGGTGGTTTCCACTTCGGAGTGACCTCGTTCTCTGTTTTGTTCTTACTGTCATTTGAATCATGACCAGAGCCTTCATACATACCAATTATCTCCACAATACTTTTTCGTTTCAAGTCTGTATTTTCTGTGGCAGCTCTTTTTGCTGAGGTGCTTCGACTTTTCGGAACTGTTTGACTTTCTCGTTCTTCCGTTGCAAGAACTGGCGTGTTCCCCGATGTCAAGTCGCCAACTGGGTTTCTGCGGCGTGTGTTGATGTCCACGGGTGCTTGATTGGATGTTTGATCCGTGATGGAGCTCTTTATCTCTGTCTCCTGAATGACAATTCCGTGTGAGTTTTTCGCGCTGAGAAGTCTCTGGCGCTTAAATTTGACGCTTGACTGTGGACATGACGCTTCATCTTCGATTTTCATGGAATTGCGGTCCAACTTCATGTACTCTCCAGGTTCTTGATCAATTTGTAATTCAAGGTAATCCTCGTCTGGCCAATCCAGTGACACGACAGAAGTCTGCACGGACTGCATTTGTTGATTCCCTAACCTGGCTCCTTGATCCATTGGGGCATCTGATTGCGACGTTGAGAAATGCCTGCGACTCGAACTGTCCGAGTTTGTTGTCCCAAACTTATTCAGCTCTCTCACTTTTGAAGCGCTATTAACTCGAGTATCCACCCGGCCGTGCGCAGTGATCGCACGATTAGCATGATCTACGCTGGGGGCTGCTTCATGACCATCGTCATTCGCGCCGACCTTCGGATCGTCCGTGTTTTCTGGCAATGTCGTAGTCGATGGAATTCCACTGTTGCCTGCTTTATTCCGTATGCCGTACTGTTTATTGTACTGCTCTTCTTTCCTAAGGTTCTCGAGCCCCACAATTTCACGTTTGATATCGTCCAAATTAACGTAACCAGACAGCCTCTTGTTGTGGTTATGACCTTTTACGTCTATTGAGATCGTCCCTGCCCCATCAGAGACGTCATCCACCCGGAACGCGCCATTGTCACTGCCGCGTCGAATAGGCCGTGATCTGCTGGATTCAGTCACTTGACTATGAGCATTTGGGGTCGTCTTAGAGACACTTTCCTCTTCTTCATTTTCTTTCCGCAAAGTTTCTGATTGATGGCGTCTCAAGTAATGGATAAAAAAGAGCACGAAGAAAATAACTGACACAAGAGCTGTGATAATTACGCTGGTAACAATACTTAACACACAATTTTTACTTTCACACGGTGCAATGTTACTGTCAGCCATAGATGTCGATTGATAAGTGTTGATATTACTTTGAAAATATTTTGATAGGAAGGTTATTCTGTTGCCCTTGTGTTTTACCCATTTTGATGAGAGAGAGAGAGGGAGAGAGAGAGAGAGAGAGAGAGAGAGAGTTTTAGTTAATATCACTGAGACAGAAAAATAGACTCGGTTAAGTACTCTCTGATCTAAAGCGCTATGTATGTTGTTTTATCTTGTGGTATTGACATTGTCGAGTGTTCCTCAATGCATTTCTACTGTTGTACTTTTATAATCATTGTATTTTTTGTGATCGTTGTATTTTTATTGCAAAGAAATTTGATACTTTAATCCTAGAAAATCGCTCTAGAAAAATGAATTATTATGAGTAATAGGCCTCGCGATCCATACAGGTATCAAATTGTTACGTACGTCCTATTTCTTTGGCATATATATATAATATATATATATATATATATATATATATATATATATATACACACACATACTTGAGAAATACACCTTAGAACACCTGATAATAGATTGTGAAATATAAGAGTACAAAGCAAAAACTCTCTGTAATGACTGCATTTTAGCGAAATCTAACAATCTAAAGCGCCATGTTTATTTCTGATTTCATAACATCGATTATCTTTCGAGAGAAATGGACAAACTCTTTTGAATTGTACGTATGATTCAGAATCTATACCGTCTTCAGATGCTCACATTTCCGTTCCGTTTCTGCTACCTCCATTTACACATTGCTTCTACATTGTCGTTCACCTATTACTGCAAGTGTTCACTATCCAAGGAAATGCGGTGACTGTTTACCATTTTGTCATCGGTGACGCGCATGGCCGGCCCCTTCCGTCGTAATAAGTGTTAAGAGCAGCATTACCGTGATTTCCTTTGATCGCGTCCTCGCTGTGAATGATTTGCTGATTATGTCCGGAAGAACGAATCTTCTAATTTCTACTCGACAAGTAGTGAAGAAATATCTAGACGAAATTCCCAAAACTGACCCCCAGAGAAAATCGAAAGTGTTAATTGTTTACCTGTATACAGACTTTCTATTCCAATGCTGGTACCAGAATGCTTCAAAGGTCGTTGCAATGACCTTTCTTTTCTCATACACAATGTCGCTTTTGGTATTCATAAAGCTGAGACTGTTCTCAGACTGTCTTCGTCGTAAGTCAAACAAGAGCAGCCAACATGAGAAGCAGGAGCTTAGTTTACCATAACAATGAATTTGTTCATGATCACTGCAGTAACCTTCCGACCTGCAAATCACGGTGTTTACCGATAAAGTTGTGCTTGCACACACTGGTGGGACAATAAACCACACAGTTTTCCTCGACTGCGCAAAATCAGAACAGAACACTATCGCCTTTTCAGCCGTGAGGAACGTGCAAGCATGTCAAGAACGAGGAAAAAAGTATCTGTTCAGTGTTTCTATGATATTTACGTCTGCGTACCTGCTTGTGAACTTTACTGAACCCGGACGCCTATTTCGCGTTGTATTATTTAGTTAGGGTTCTGATGGATATTGCATCAGCTCTGTTTCTCGGCAGAAATTTCGGTCAATTTAATTTGCTTGTTAATCGACAAACAAAGATGTTTTGATAGATGTCAGGTCCATCTATTGCGTTGCCACCGTGGCAGATAAAACAACTGTATATGGCCTGTAGTATTTCTTTCCACCTCATTGACTTAGCAGCACTGTTGATATCCTGCCTTCAGAGGAAATTTCGGAGTCCAGATACTTGTATATTCCGAAGCATATGGCACACTGAGTTTGTGGTATTCACACGGAGGAACACATCTATTTTGCTGTTCAATCTGGTGCTGACGCAAGTATGTCGACTCGAATCTCAAAATTTTCACCCGAAAAAAACAGTTTGTACAAGACGGATAAATGAGCGGGCACCACGTGATAATACAATTCATTGCTCTAGAACTCTGACAAGTATTGCATCTTAAGTTTACTTTGTATTTTCTGTATTTTTACGGCCGGATCTAGGGGCAAAGTGAGAATGTCAATCATATATTAGGAAGTGGATAAAAATTACAGGGGGTACACATGTAGGTGTTTTCCAAAATGACGACGTGCAAAAATTTAGTGACCCTTAAAAAGTTTTTGCAAGAAAATAAATGACCCTTCTCAATTTTCATTTACAAAAAAGTGCTATGACCCTCCCCTGCTTATCACAGTCCATATCAATAATATGACGTATAATTTCTCATTTGATTTTTGAATTTTCAGGGGACATTTTTCAACCTTCACAAACAATCACTTTTATACCAGGTTACAGGTCGATGGAAAAGAAAACACATTTTCACAATAAACAACTCCATCAACTACTTGACGTACAATCAGCTATTCAAAATAAATAGGGACAACAGTTATAAACTTTATAATTTGGATTTTAACTGTTAAGAGAGAACTATTATTGTTTGTCAAGAAACTTATTGCAACCCAAAAGTCTTATTTAACAACATGTATACATTTAAATGCACAGATATTTCAAGTTTGTTTAAGGGAAAATGTTTCATAGTTTACCCATAGACTACCATGGGAAGTGATTTGATATTTTTTGGTGAAATTCTAATATCATATTCGTTGCTCACATCTGCGCATGCACTTTCAAACACTCCTAATCGGGAATTGTTTGTAAAAGCATAGATTCAGCTAGTTTTGCATTGTAAAAAAATATCAAGAGTTTTCCCATAAGCTAATATGTATAACGATTCAACATTTGCGGTGAAGTTCCAATATCAAATTTCTTGTACACATATATGTATTTCTAACCAACCTATTCTAATCAAGTTTATTTATATCAATAGATAAAAGTCTATAAATGGACAGATATTGCTAGTTTCATATTGAAACATATTTAATATTGAAAAAAACATTTCACAGCTTTCTCACAGACAACAATGTATAGTATAGTGGGTCATATCATTTTTGCTGAATGTCAAAGATCAGAAGCAAATCTTTATTTGCTTAATATTTTACGTCATAATAAAGTAATATTGCATTATTTTTTCTGCCGTGAAGTGGCCAGTTTGTAATTACAACCATAAACAGGATAGCCTCAGTTTGCTTGTCTGTTCGAGCGCATTGTATAAAAACTGGAAGGCGCTCACAATAAGTTGCATCCATGGCGGAAGCTGGGGGTGGGGGATTAAATTGAAATGTGACATTCCTAGAAATAGAATCAGGATTTCTGCCCGTAACCTATCAATGTCTGAACTCCTTTAATGACACCTTCGCTAAAATACCTGATTTTTTAGGAATTTCAAGGCCACACAATACCTTCACCTTCGATCATTCAGGCGTCAAGCCTGCTGTCTTACTGCAAGACCTCGGGTCATGTGTCATTGAAAGTTTTTTACAGTGTATTCTTGTCACCACAAAATATTCGGCCCGGGGAATGGTTTCAGCACCTATACTTGGTGTGTTTGCATATCGGAAAGTACTCTTTGATAGAATCTAGGTCGCAAGCCGGGGGCCCTGACCCAAGGCCGTCGCGGACGGTACTGGCATCGAATCGTAATTTGCATGATAATAGTGCACTGTTTCTGCGGTCAAGGGTTGTGACCGAAGTCACGACAAATAAAGGCGTTTGGTGACGTTTCAAGAGCCGGAGAATGTTGAAATACTATAGTAGCGCTTTGTGGAGACGATAAATACTGAGACGAGTAGGAACATAATAACTGAATGTTCATGTCAAAAACTTTATGGTCAGCAAACCCTAGATACTCAGCTATCGAGTATTTGTCATGATTTGGAAATCATTCAAGACTTACCAATAAGGCCAAAAATAGATTTGTTTCTGGTCACCGCCTGCATCACTTCAAAGTGTGCACGTCAATTCTTTCTTTTTCTGTCTTTCATTTGCCCGTATGGAAAAAAGGAAAATGTATCAAATTCCACCAAGAATTTTAAAAAATGAAAAAAAAATCGCGTCGCCGCATCATTTTGCCATGACCAGAAACAAAACTATTATATTTTTGGCCTAATCAGTATCATTAAAAAGATATGTAATTTAGGAGGTCCAAGAACTAATAGCAAAGGACAGAAGCAGTGGGGTCATCTTTAACCACTGTTTAGTACGGTGGTACCAGGTGTCAAGAATGGTAAGCGTACCCTGCCAGCATGCTACACCCGTCAAGATTAACCCAAAGTGACAGGTTTAGTGTATTTCGACAAAGTCACCATGGCCGGCTGTTGTGAGTCAAGGTATGGTATCCTTTTCTACGTCCATGGTCAAGGCAAGGAATACTGTCACTCATCACTTGAGAAAGAGCAGTGTCATATTTTGATATCGCTTCTCTGTATCTACTTTATAACTTCTTAAATAATCTAACTAATCTACTTTGTTATAATCCCTGTCTCACAGGATGTTGTGCTTTGAAAGCTAAGCCTCACTCGAAGTCCTCATACGGTGATACTCTACCGCACCTCAGGAGTTGTGAAGTGTAAAAATCAAACTCTGGAGCTGATGGTATATTACAAGGAGGGAAATTTTATTTCGTCTCTTTTGTAATACATAGCTTAGTATACAATATATTTTGTCTAAATTTTGAAAACTGTATCAACTTGAGGTATTAAGCGTTTTCGGCATATTACATGATTTTAGGGACAGTTAAAAAAACAGTTCTCTACAGAGCAAACCAAAAATAAAACACAGCAAAAGTTACAGCTGGTGTTGCTCTAAGTGAATAAATTCAATGAGGGATACTGGTTATTTCACGATTGCGTTTTGATCGAAGATTTGTACTATGTACAGACCAGTCAATCTGAATTGGATAATCATTCGAAACTTGTAAAATGACAAGTATTGTCAACCAGGCCTTCAAACACTTCAAGCTTTCCCAAGTATAAATGGTATTGCAAAAAATGCTACAGGACCATGTGTAATTGGGTGTTACATCTGTTGATGAAAATAAGCAATAAGCTATAAGCATTGTAATATCCATGCTCATTAATACCGATATCTCTAATTATATGTGCATGACGTTTTCATCGTGCGTTACTACACATTGATTTGTAATGCGGATCCGTTTTTCCATAGAGGCCAAAGCTGTGCTTCCGGGCCTTATTACACGATCTGAAAGAAGATAAACACTACTTTCCATTTCTGTGGATATTGTCTCCTCTGATATCAAAGTACAACATGACATGCATAACCAGACATTTAATGTTATTTGCCGCGGTAAATTTGAATATGTCTTAAACGTACCTAGTAACAAGTAATATATATATATATATATATATATATATATATATGTACTAATGAGAGTATATAATGTAATATGTATGAACTGAGAATATATATATATATATATATATATATATATATATATATATATATATATACATATATATATATATATATATATATATATATATTTATTTATTATACACCTACTGCCGTAGTACGCTGAGTCCCGAATACCGGGAGACGCACGACGCGCAAATTTTCAGGGGTTTGTAGCAATTTTATTTTAACAATCGCCCGCGTTCCACTCATATTGCGCGTGCCGCATCCCTCAAAATTTACCATAGAATTAGTTTATACGGACGATTAATGGAGGGAGGTGTATAATAATAGGGTTATACACAAAATACGGCCCTGTAGGGACGAGGGCTCAGTGAGTGACGTATTGGACTCGCCTCGGGCTCGTCCAATACGTCACTCACTGAGCCCTCGTCCCTACAGGGCCGTATTTTTGTGAATAACCCTATAATATATATATATATATATATATATATATATATATATATATATATATAAAGAATAAATGGGATAATTAAAGAAGTAGAATGATCATACACATTTCTGTTACACACTCAACGAAACATTTTCATCGTTTGTCAGTGTAACAGAGAAATTAATGGCCCTGTACGTTGCTGCAAAATTGTCATTTTCATTATTTCAACTGAGTACACTGATACGAGGAGTGAAATATACTAGTGAGACAGTTAGCTATATAATGCTATAATACGGTTGAAGTATAACGATAAATATTGAAACGACCACGTTCCGTTTTCAATTCTCTCGAGGCTCATTCGTTGTGTTTGTGTTTATTTGTGTGTGCATGTGTGTGTGTGTGTACCAAGTTTTTCCACAAAGAAAATAAGCGTACAATGTCAATGGCCTCAGTGTGATACAGCAATTCATATATTTTTCTATATATGTACAGAAAAATTGTTCCTGGGTTTGAATATTGCCTTAACGTTTTTACAGTCAGTTTTCTTTGTCTATTATAACGACATTTACTGGTCTCGTAATGAGCAAGATTTTTCGAAGGAATCAGTAAAAAGTGCGTGATGCTCTCATTGCATACCATACAAAGACAATTATTGAAGTATCAGATGGTGCTATATTGATATTTTGACAAAAAATAATAAGATAGGATAAGATAGGTCCTACGTATTTTTATTTGCAGTTTTCATAATTAATTTTCATGTGTAAGAATTAGATTACCTTAGGAGCATATCGATAAGTTTTAAAACTATCTAACAGAGACCACGAGAATATGTTTTGACAATGGGTTCCGAAAATTGTTCTCAGAAAATCACTCGTCATCATTTAGACAAATGATAAAAGGTTATCAAAAAGACCCTACAACCAAGATTGGGACATATTGGACGACTGATTTCTATGAGAGAATACTTTTGGCGAGAAAAATAGTTTTAAAAATTACTCATGTGCAAGTTTAAATTTATGCAAATTTGCACAAATGCAAAGGAGGTTTTGCCTACATTCATACGTACCAAACATCAAAGTAATAATTCATAGGTGTCATAATTTGGAAATCTGAAATATATGAAAAATTGTAATGACGAAAAATTTTCTTAAATATGCAAGCCACAAGTACAAGATTTAACCCAGCATTCCGCATTTCTAACTTGGTCACATTTTATACTGTCACTTTTGAATTGCGAGCTCCATAACTTTAGTCTACAGATATACCGACGGACAGATCGACACACAGACACGTTTAGGAGTACAATCATTTTCTGTGTCCAGAGGAAAACACAAAGAGGAAGTGTCTCACTGTCCCAGTGTACAAACAATCAAACAAAATAAAAGGGAAACGAAAACGAAAACTTTTCAACAACTTTTCAAGACTCCAAATACTTGAGATTGAAAAATGCAGTGGCAGTATTTCACCTATTTGAGATTTAAAATAGGTAAACACATTTTAGTCGGCTAAGAGAACAAAAATCCCTTAAATGCAAGTAAATTACAATCCGTTCAGTTTGATCAAAGTGACATCATGCAAGTTCAAGGGTCAAGTAAGAACTATTTTGTACGGTAGCAGAGATATATATGTATAGAAAAATTGTTCCTGGGTTTGAATCTTGCCTTAACGTTTTTACAGTCAGTTTTCTTTGTCTATTATAACGACGTTTACTGGTCTCGAAAATGACTTCTTACTGTCCGTAGTACGGTATGACACCGACGTTTGCTTCCATAAATTGCTCGGCTGACCGACTCTTCGTGCCGAGGAGATCTCCGAATCCTGCCGGCTGACAACGATTCTGTCGGCATTAACACTGTCAGAGGTTACAGTCGCACTGCTCGCATGCACGCCTCTTATTTGACCGTCATCTGTTTTCTTGTCGAAGCCTCCGATTAAAGCGGAAACGCTGACACCGGTGATCTTTTCAAGCTCGATCTCTCTCTGTTTTTGCTTTGTGACTCTAATGTTTGACTGGAGCGTGTGAGTTGGCGATGTTAGTTCTATTGGCGGAGATTCGACGCTACGGGTTTTGCTCGGCATTGCATCAGCGTCTCTGTTAACGACCTTCGATGCCGAGTAATCGCCGTCTTCCCTCGTGAAATTTTTAACCGCCGGGTCGCTTTCGTGTTTTTCCACGATTAGGACTTCTTTACTTGTTTTCGGGGTGAACACGGAGCGCGGCGACGAAATTCTGGTGCTGTCTGCTGAATCGGCGTGGTCCACCTCGAACCAGGTAATGTTCTGACGAGCTATCTCAGTTTTACTTGGCTCGCCAGGATCCATTGCAAAGCGAGATGTCTTGTCGAATATCGCTCTCGCTTCCGAATCTTCGTCTCCCGCGTTGCGTCGACAGACTGGTAGCGGGGGTTTACCACCAGGCGTGGTGATATCTCTGGTATTTCTGTACTCATCTCTGCCCTCTCTCTTTCCGCCTTTGTCCTCGAACACACCGATCATGGCTGCCACGTTGATTTTGACGAGTTCCTCGTCTTTTTGAACCTCGTCATGGCTTTGCTTTATCGAGAAAGGGCGTCCCTTCGAAGCGACGGCATCACTGTTTTGTTGCGTCAACTTATCCTCCGCTTTCTCTTTCTCAATGATTCTGATGCCGCTTTTCCCGACTTGAATAAATGTTGTATCGATTGTATCGTACAGGGGATCATCATCGTCATCATCATCGGAGCTCGCCAAAACCGCTGCACTCACGACCGGAGCAGCTGGGTATGTGGTTGACAGCTCGTTTGCGCTTGGCGCACTAACGCTCACAACAGATTGTACTTTAAGTAAATCGACGGGCTCCTCGTATATCTGCTCGTCCGACTGTATTATTGAACTACGGTTCAAAGACATGTATTCATCCGTATCTACGGCTTCAATGTCAGCATAGGTTTCCTCGGGATTAGCTGTCCCCAGGGCGCCCTCTATGGATGGCAAGGGACGTTCCTGAATCTTTAGTTTTGGTTCTTTATCCGGAGTTTCCGTGCCGTTCGATTTCGAGGACTCCACTTTGCCTTTTTTCCCTTTCTTCTTCGATTCCTTCTTCTGCTTCTTTTTGCTCTTCTCTTTTTTGCTCGACTTTGTCGTCTTACCGTCTACTTCCTGTGCGGTATTTTCATAGACCACTGTCGCACCGTCTCCCATTTTAGCTCTTCCCGACGTTCCCGTAGCAGTTCTCGGTAATCCACTTCCAGGCGGGTATTTGATTTCTATGTCTTCATAATCTTCCCCAGGGTAAGCTGAAGTAGAATTGTCTTTCCCAGAGTCGGTGATGAGACAGAGTTCTTCGCTCTCTGAGAGGCTATCCAGGGGATCATAAATGGCGTCGTCAAGAATCTCATCTTGTATCAGCGTCGAAGAATGATCTCCGCTCTCGCCGTTCACTTCCTCTGATATTTGATAATCAGTGACGGCCACTTTCGCGCCCTTTTCTCCAGCTTCCCAGTCGATGTTCGTGTAGCTTTCGAAGACGACTGCTTGTTCAGAGACAGTTGGTGATGTCGATGCGAGTGATGGCGTCACGGTGTCCGCTGGTGCTTCTGCGTCCACGGACAGCATGTCTTTTTCAGATGGAGATTCCTTTTCGGATGTCACGAGATCAGACGAATCAGAGCGGATGACGACGCTGTGGCGTTGCTGCTGTCCTGTGTGACTGACATTTCTCATCATTACAAATGTGCTAGTCTTCTTTGTGGCCTGGACGATCCTGTCATCGAGATCTTCGTTAACCTTAATCTTCATTTCTTGACTGTCATTTTCTTTTTCAGATTTCGCGAAAACTTCTTGACTGTTCACTGATCTGTCACGCTCTTCTGCCTGTTGAACTAGCTCTGTCACGCGCTGGAAACTACTTCGCCTATCGTCTTCCGTGCAAGAAGCATCAACTTCTGTCAATTCGCCTTCTAAGCTGAATAGAGTTTTGCTACCAGCACTGTCCTGCTCGTCATCTATCTCAGAATGCTTTCCCGCTGTAACTTCAAATGTCGGGTTTTCCTCCATATCATGCTTGTCTACCGTGACTCTTACGGTATCAACTTCACCAGCTCGACTTTTGTCCGCATATAGTATTTCTGTATTTCCGTACACCAACTGTATCTCAGAACGCTCTTCCATCATTTCTTCTGTTGTCGTGATTACTTCTCGATCTGGCATGTCGACCTTTATGGCGTCAAGTTCGTCAGCTCGACGCCTGTCCGCATGCAGTCTCTCGGTAGCTTCATTCACTAACTGTATCTCAGAATGCGCTTCCGTCGTTTCTTCTAATTTCGATGTTACCTCCGTGTCTCGCATGTCTACTTTTACTGTTACGGCATCATCTTCGTCAGCTCGACTTCCGCCCTCACGGATTTCATCCTGTCTTTCTGAAGCTTCGTCAACCAACTGTGGGTAAGTTTCCTTGTGACCACTGACACCAACCACCCCGCCTCCTTCCAGGTTTTCATATACACTTTGGTGCGATTGTGCATGTATACCCTCTACGGGCTCGATTTCTATATAATCCTGGGCACTACTCAGCCGATGATCGGCGACGCCGATGCCTCTCTCGTCATGTTCGGCAATCTGCACTTCTTGTACTTCTTCTGAAATGGTGATTTCGTTTTCGTAACCGCCCTTCACTTCAATGTCACGTTCTGATTCATTGTATACGTGTTCGTCAGACTTCATTGGCTCGGTGACTTCAATTTTGACAACGTTCTCGAGTTTTTGTGTGTCTCCATGTTCGTGCGTGTCTTCATGTTTTTCGTTGTTGTCGACGTTTTTCATACCTTCACTTGCGTTGGTGCCTTGCGTCCCTATGGGCATGTTAACGTAAGGATTTGGTGTGGCTTTCTTTCCATCGCCCATGATGTCACCCATACTACTTTTCTCATTCACCACTGTTACAGACACTACACCCGTGGACCCGACGTCTTCCTCGTAGGCGTTGTTGTCACTGCCGCCTCCATCGGCGACCGATTTCCAGGCCTTTTTCCCACACTGTTGACATACATGAAGCCGTTCCGTCTCCTCGACAGCGCCGGCTTCTTCGCCGACTTTCCGGGCAGGTTCGGATGATTTTCGCCGTTTACAGCAGCAACAACAGATGAGGGTGCAGACTATCACGGACACCAGGGCCGTGGCACACACGCTGATCACGATAGGCAAAGTGCAGC
Organism: Ptychodera flava; assembly: GCA_001465055.1. Taxonomy (NCBI): domain Eukaryota; kingdom Metazoa; phylum Hemichordata; class Enteropneusta; family Ptychoderidae; genus Ptychodera; species Ptychodera flava. The sequence goes on along the minus strand of LD343019.1, from coordinate 343,317 downwards.
TTGCACAAATGCAACCTCCACCACCGTCACCTGTTGTGGTCACCTCCATGGCGCCCTCTCACAGGCTGTCTCGAGTAAATGAATAGGCTACACGGGCGTTGCTGTCGTACCGACGTACCTGGAGACAAAGACAGGGACAGAACAGGGAAATGTAACATTGCAATCTTTTTGTAAAACGTCACACTTTTATTCAATTGTTTGAATGAAGAAACCCTCAAAATACGTTTTACTGCAGATTACAGGAAACGGTTTTCAATTTCAGATGTGTACACTAGCTTTCTCCGTGAAGCTGCGGTGCTTAGACCGAGAAAAAAAATGTGCTGTTCCGATAACCCGACCTACCCTACTTTTTACCTGGCGACCCTAAACTTTTTAAAGCTACGTAAACATGGAAGAAACAAAAAAGAGAGAAAAACACCATAAAATCGCGCATTCATTACCTGGCATTTGATTTTTGCTGAACGAGGATGTCTTTTGTGTATTTATTCCTTTTATATGTATGATCCTTATTTCTGGAAATTTTGTGGCCAGTGTTTGATCGCCCTGAACCACTGAAAAATGCATACTTAAAAATAAAAATATTTTAGAAAAAAAATCCCCGCCGACCTACCTACCCTATTTTTGAAAACCATGTCATCGGAACAGCACAATTTTTTTTTGCCAAATCGTGAACTCGGTTGTAATGGCGCGTGATATGTACACATCATAGAAGGGAATTTAATCCATTTCATGGGAAATGTTGAATAATTAATGAATCACAGAATCGAAGTAGCTTTGACATCGAATGTAAAATAAACTACGCTGCAATTTTTCAACGTTTTTGAGAGCCATAGCTTGGGGAAGTTCGCGTCACGAAAATGAAAGACATTTGCGCAAACTTTCCTCAAGCAATCTTTCAACCATCTCTTTCGAAATTAAGAATAGAAATCGGGGTCACTGTGCAAATTTTGATGATTAGAGAAACAAATTACCCAATATATTTGCCAATATTTGAAATTCAAAATGGCCGCCATCTCTGTGCTATCTCTATGAGAGGAAATAAAACTCCCGACCACAAAACTAAGATGGTGATAACCTTCTTTACTCCATAAGCTTCAAAATAAGCTCCATAAGTGGTTGGCCAAAAGAATATTGTAAAAATTGTGAGTCCAAATATCTCTCCCCGAGACGCGTCAAATAACTTTAGATGAAGAAGTATTATTTCAGATGGACATCATGTTGCATCGATATTCCCTATTACTTTACGGGATCCGCCGTATCCTATTATTGCATTGTAGCTGTGTTTCTTGGTCAGTGTCGGCCTTCACTGGGCACAGTAGCTGTGGGTCCATAGCTGTGGTGTTTTCAGACGGGATTCCTGCCTTTTACGGGCTGGTTTTGACTTTCACGACTTTTAACCCCGCCACCATAGCTGTGTAGGTTGGGATAATTAGTCGAAAAAGTCAAAACCAGCCCGTAAAAGGCTGGAATACCGTCTAAAAAATCACCACAGCTATGGACCCACAGCTACAATTCCTGAAGGGGTTTCGCTGATGCGAGAGGCCTTTTCATTTGACCAAGAATTGTAAATAAAAGAGCTTTCTAGTTTAACATCAAAGACCATTCGATTCAGTTTGTTGTAAGTAGTAATGATATATTTCAATCCCGAGGACTGGCATGTCCATGAACTTCGTTGTGTTCAATCACACAAGGAAAGTAAGACCAACGCCCGACCTCTGGTATGTATTCGTCTTTGTCATCTCTGTGTCACGATCGACGATTTTGGAAATAAGGCCAAAGGAAAAAAATTGTGCTGTTCCCATAACCCGACCTACCCCATTTTTTGCCTGCCGACCCTAAGCTTTTTAGAGCACATAAACACGGAAGAAAAAAGAAAGAAAAAAACCCCGTAAAATCACGTGTTCATTGATTTTTGCTTGAAACGAGGACGTCAATTATGTTTTTACTCCGATCCTTTTATATGTATGATACATTTTTCTGGAAATGTTGTGGCCAGTGTTTGATCGCCCTGAACCCCTGAAAAGTTCATATTTTAAAATAAAAATATTTTGGAAAAAAAAAATCCCTGCCGACCTACCTATACCCTATATTTGAAAACCACGTTATCAAAACAGGACAATTTTTTTTTGGCCTAACCAGAAGTCACCAAAGGCCAGTCAACGAAAACGTGTTGTGCTGTACATTGTTATTGACGAGCGCAAAACTTAAAGTTACTAGAGCACTTCGACATACAATCACGGTAACCAGACCGTTCTAACTTCATTCAAATCTCCCATGTCAGATGATCTTCTTTTGTGCCCATTGTGCGCAACAACAGTCTTTTCACAATGATACGGCTCCCGGGCTACTCCTTCATAATAGTCCATTTTACATGTACTCTTCAAAAGCCCCTATGATCCACATTTCGAATTTTTCTCTACAAAAGCTTCCAATTACGGTCTGTTTGTTTCGTTGCGTACTCGATGTGAGCAGGACTGAACAGTTATTAACAAGTTTATGTTAGATGTATCATAGCTCGAGCACATGATGACATCAAAAGCTCACCCCTTCGTAATAATGGAATATTCTTTACTGTGAATATAAAAACCATGGAACCGCCCACGTACAAAAGCGGCAGACCGGACAGGTAAAGAAATGGATCCTTGGAAGTGTAAAGGTTTCCAATTTCCTAATGATTAAAGGGAACTGTATACTTTATAGTGTAAGTTCACCAATATTCAAGTTGATTCATTTTAAAATACTGTATTTCATTGGAAACTCGGGAAACTGAAGCTGTTTTTTTTTCCTGGCCCCTTTACACTCCGCCGCACACGATGGCCCTGACACTGTTGACCTCTGAAGGGTGCAAGTCTAGGATTCTTGTCACTGCCCTTG
>LD343019.1:301147-321109 GCA_001465055.1 Ptychodera flava | reverse complement strand
GATAACTAGCAAATCATTGCAGTACGCATCTTAATATGCTACAAAAGAACATAAAACATTAAATTGAGTTGTAATAGACTCCTCTTTCTCTCTCTCTCTCTCTCTCTCTCTCTCTCTCTCTCTCTATATATATATATATATTATATATATATTTTGTTTTTCTTTAAAAACTCTCTTAAATTCTAAGTGAATACAAATAGCATTTCCGTTTCATTGCTCACTGCCGGTGAAATTAAAGGCAATTATGAAATGGCTATTACCTGTCAGACAGTAGAACTCTAATTCATGTATCCATGGTCAAGCATGAGAGAGGATTACTGACACGTTGATTATGGCATAAACCCTTTTCAATATCTATGATTATGCATTCACAATCTTGACTAGCACACGCATGGTGTATTCAATGGGCATGCGTTACACCGGTACTGGAGTTATGGTTGCTTAACGAGAGTGGGTTCATAGCTTTCCACGAGGTGTACACACGCTCATGTCGCCCATCATCGAGTAATTTTCCCACAGTTAAGTCCAAAAGAGCAACGTACGCACGAGTGTAGTGGAGAAAAAATCGACCAGTTGAGCACGTGTACTTCGCTCTTCGTAGTCGGTCGGTTTACTGGTCGGACCTTGTGTATCTCAAACGGAACACTCGCACGTCGATGAATTACGAGTTTGTAGCCCTTTTGTGAGTGATTTAAAATTATTGAAATGCGAATGAACTATCTGCAGATGTGCAAGTCTTTGGAAGGGAATGAGAAGAAGGAGCGAGCGCCGGACATACCGACTCGACGCGTACTCTGCCCGCGCCCGATTGTCTGGTCACCCGGGTTAGATTCTGAGCGCACGCGAGCAGCGCGGAGCTGGCCGGTCGCTGCCGACGCTCGACGGAGTCATACCGGTGAAAGTGGCTTCGTGGAAGATGCATGTCATACAATTCCCATAAAATGCCAATAATAGAGAGAGGCACGTGTCCTCCGTTGTGCAGACATTTTCCCAGAGGTAATGTACGACATACTGCCGCGTGGCCCTCCCTCCAACTCGACGAGCCAAAAGAGGGATAATCCCCCGTTCCCACGGGATGACTTCCCCCAGCGGAGCGGGGTCTACCTGAAAACGTACAATGTCCCAGCCTCAGTTCGCACGGAGCGTTGCACGGTTCCTCTCGGCCCTCGATCGGTTTGAGGGAGGAGAAGGGAAGGCCGCACTCTTCATCTATTCTAACAGACACGTGTTAGCGTGTCTTTGTTCAAAACGGCCCGGAGGCCTGATACGTTACCGACACCACGACAGCGACACAATGCCGAGGAGTTCAAGCAAAACGCGAAAATCTTTTGGCGATGAAAGAAATTCAGGCAGATGGAGCGCAGTTCGTCTTTAATATTAGCTGAGATGAAAGAAAATAACGCACATTAGGTTAGTCTTACATGAATACTCAATATTCAATAAAGGTAATTCAATTGATAATACTGAAAAAGGCTGGCGCTTGTTCGATTCGTTTCAACCTCCCCTCTATTTTTTGAAACCCCATGAATGCTACGCAGGGCCAATTGTTCACTACAGTCAAAAAACAAAACCCATTTAGAAGGTGGTTTATTGTCCTGAATTGGGTTTCGTTCAAAATTTGGTAATTTTGTGCTTATGAAGCGCAGGATGACGACCGCCGTGCTATAGACGACAGTACGGGCCTTCTCTAACACGATACTTCCAGCCCCTGCTGCCGTGGATGTTTAGCTCGACACGTGCAAGCGAGTCGTCTTCAACGGCAGGGTCATCGTGGTTTTTGCGCAGAGCTCCATCGGAACACTCTAGGTCAACTTTGTCGCGAATCTGACTGGTACTTTGTGAGGCTTTGACCAGGCCAATTTTAGAATTGTAAAGGAAATTGAAAGCCTTGCTTCTGTCGTCTGTCCTAATAACCGTCAACGTAAGCTTCGAAGTCGTAGAGTTGAACTGATCGCACTTAAACTAGTAGACCTAGTAGGCTCGATTCAGAAGGATATAAAGGCGACCCTTTGTTCTTTCCCGTTGAGGACAAGAAAAATACAACAAACAATGAAGTCCCTTCTGACAAATATAGATGAGATATTAAAAAAAACCGCCTGCCGATGATTACGAAAGTCTAGCCTCTCTTAAGGTAGCGTGCAGTCCGGCGACAGATATTTGGACTCTCACATTTTTTTACAATTTTTTTTCTGCTATACCACTTCTTGGGCGCTCATTTTAAAGCTGTTGGAGTAAAAAAAATCATTGTCTCAGTTTTTCGAATATCTGAAATTTAATTTCCCCCAGTGAGTTAACACAGGGTTGGCGGCCATTTTGTATTGAAAAAATGGTAAATATTAGGTAATTTGTTTCTCCAGTAGCAAATATTTATTCTTGATTTGGTAAGAGAATGGTTGAAAGTTTCATTGAGGAACATTTCAGCAAATGTATAAGTCTTTCGTTTTCGAGGCGCGTATATACGTACTACCTTATGTAATGAATGTTATGAAGGAACGATGTAGTCGGCTATGCACGCCGCTTTGCCCAGGGGCTATGCCAGATACCCGATATTGCAGAAATAGCTTTAACATTCTAAAAATTGCAATGTATATGCCGTTGAAGGTACAAATAACATTACTAAAAGTAAAACGTAAACGAGGGGGAGCGATTGCCTCCGTACGAACTGTTATTCAAGAAATGGAAGCGGCCGTATAGACAATTACCAGTGAATAGAAATTAACTAACGGTCATCATCATCCTTTACTTCTCTTAGTCCCCGCCGTTCCACGACTTCGGTGATTACAAATGATATGATTAAGAAACAGATGGTCATTCGTTTTCACAGTTTCCTTTCAGAATAAAATAAGAGAAACTGATTTCCCCACAGTTAGAAAGAAGCTTTTGTGTTATTGTTGACCCCGTCTCAGGATTGCGCAATGCAAGAAAAAATAGTCTGAAACAAGCTCTTGTGTTATTGGTGACCCCCTGTCTCATCAGAGCGCCAAACATGTGTACCACATTTGAGGGATTGCCCAATTCAAGACAAAAAATAGGAATTTGTGAAAGAGACATCATGCAACTTAACCCGAACTAGTGTCGATTTCTCAATGGCGCATGTTATTTAAATCTGGCAACGTGATCGTATGTTTTGCCTGAGGTAGTTCGCGCTTCGAAATCGAAAGACCTAAATTTTTTCAAACTTTCCATAGATTAACTTTAAACCATTATCTTTTAAAATCAAGAATAAAAATCAGGGGTCACTGTGCAAAATATGGTACTGGAGAAACAATTAACTCAATATTTCCCGACACTTTAAATTCGAAATGGCCGTCATCCTTGTTATGTGATTAACTGGACTGGGAATAGTAAATTTTTCGGTTTTCACAAAAATACGCAGGTCATAACTTTGTACACTTCATAAGCTTTGCAATGAGCCCCTTCAAGTGGTGGACCAGAAAAGTATTGTAAAAGTCTGAGTTTCCGAATATCTGTCCCCGGGGGGGCATTCTACCACAATGCGGAAAATAGATAAATATTTACAAAAATGATCATGATCGTTCATCATACATCAAGTTAAGTGACTCGAGGAACAGTATATTTACTCAAAAGTCTGTCCATCAACATGTAAGACCATCTAAAGCTTTGACTTGTATGTTTTGAGAGTTGCAGGAAAATTTGATAAACGAGACCATGGGACTATATTTTTCGTTGACTACAAAGTCCGTAAAACATATTAAATGTTTTGAAATACATTGTCCGCCAGTTCAAAGTTTATTATGCCGTGGCGAATATTCCATTTTGATTCGTATAAGAGATTCCGATGATATATTGGTAGCATGACATTCAACGACCTTTACATAATTAAAATAAGTGTACTTCAGATCGTATCGTCAAACGTCCTCGGCTATCTATTGCCTCCGTCAGTTGCGTGGTCTATCAGGCAAAAACTAACCCACGTCTCAATTGTACTTTCACCACCAGCAGAGAAAATGTTGACTCACTCCAAAGAGTGTGCCTATTTATCACTGAGAAAGGTTATTGGAAACCGTGCACCCCTATAGCCCACTTCATGATGCCATTCAGTATTTCGAGATATTTAAACAGCATCCCTTAACTCTTCATGATTGTTTACCATCCCCCCCTTGCAAAGCGAGTGATGTAAGCGACCTGTAGGGAAATTCAAAAGGCTTTTTGGAGTAACTTCTGTACTGTAGAGCTATACTGTACTGTAGAGCTATACAAGTAACTCTCTGGACAATCTAAGTGGGCAGAGTGGCTCGAATGCAAATATCACTCCTCAAAGAGTCTCTCGCTGCAGGAGAGAGAAGCTCAATGCGTGTTTATCAGAATCTATAATTTGTGTCAAACCAACCGATCTGTTGTCATCGTTCTTGATATGAATTATGTATATATCTTACCGTAGGGTAGGACTCTCGACACTCGGATAATCATTACTCAATGATAAGCTTATCATGACGTCACCCCAATCATCCCACGTATGATAATTATCTAATGACAGAAATGCAGGATACCTTCTGCATTCGATTATGACATTCCTCTTTGAACTTAAATTTGTTAATCTTTTCCCCGCTTCTTTCTTGCAGTGACCTCAGCAGCAACGAAATAAACAGAATAGACAACGGCGTTTTTGCGTCTTTACAGAATCTAGAGTCATTGTAAGTAGCCTGCTTAAATCTAAAATATTTTGTCTGAATTTTTTTCTTTTCTTGCCTATTACATATAAGCACCTACACCAAGCATTTGGGGATTTCATTATAAACGTTTTCATCTCAACAATAGCTCTGGGCGGTAGGCTTTGCACAGTGTCGGAGAACAGACATTTCCTTCCAGCACAATGACGAGATGACCTTAGTGCCGCTCACGGGGCACATAAGGTCACGCGACCAGCTGTTTTGAACTTCTTCCACAATACTCGCCTCAAGACCGGATTACTCAACCGTTGGTGCGTGATGCCATTGCGCAAGTGTTAAACGGTTGTCATACAACAACTAACAACTTCCCAAGTGTCGGAACATAGTTCACGCATGGTCAAGTGCGAGTCCGCCTCATGAATTGTGTTAAATATTAAAGCAAAGTTTGTTTGCCATGAGGCAACATTGTCATCAGAATCCATCCGCCACTCTGTTTATAGTGATCTTGGTAGACGGCCAAGCAAAACACGTTGTGTCAAAGTTGACGATTCTGGTCTTTGCATCGTGAAGCTACAAAGAGGGCCCTCTCTAGAGTACCGTGTTTATAAGAGTACAAAAGAAGGCATTTTTGTTTAGGCGAACGTGACAACTGGGTTTTAAATATCATCGCAAGTAACTCATTTACTTTAACACTAATGCATCTTTTTGACTGGAGATTTCTCACATATGAGCGTTATTACCGCAAAGCTGACTAGCAAGGACTAAACTAATGTATTGAAAAGTGTGCGTGTGAATAGAAAACTACTAATAACAAGTTGAGAAACTACATTTAGAAACTGTAAATGGAAAAAAAAAGGAATCATGACAGGAATGCGTTAGGTAATAAATTAATGATGAGTTAGACTGCAGTAGAATTGGTAGCCATGTTTTTGGTGAAGTCAGTAAAGCGTGATTCACAGCATGGCTCGCAGCTCCAATATACACATGGTCGATAGGAGCTATTTTAAATCCCATTAGCTTTACATTAGCCTGACTGACTCTCACGCTGGTAGTGACATTGCAGTGAGAATGTGGCTTTGCTCTCATCTTCCCGAGACCACTCCTCTTGGAGTCTGTCACAATACTGGTAAAAACTTTCTCACTTTCAAATTTCCCCAACGCTTACAGATATTTAGAAAGAAACAACATAAACTGGTTGGACAGAGGTGCCTTCAAGGGTTTGACCCGGCTACGTCATCTGTGAGTATCTCATCCCTTATCCTTTTCTGACTGTTGGCGGCGCTGTACATTATTGAACAAAATACCATAGTCAATGTTAATGATTCAAGCTACGCATCATAGGGTTTGTCAGAATGCCCACATGGCATTGCGCATTTTTCGCGTTCCAAAATTTCACATTTTCCCCTGAGTTTTACATTGTATGCTTGCTATTTCCCCCAAATTTCGCATTCTTCATTTGATAGCCTTCTTTCCCCAAATGCAGCGCAACTGCCATCTTTTTTGTAGAGCAATTTTTGCCCTGCAGTAATTTCATTTTCATATTCGATCCCCCCTTTCCCGAGATCTTATGATCGGACCCTTATTAGGAATTTTTCTTTCACACCAGTCGACCGCATTACCTAGTAAGACACTTACAAAGCAAATCTAAAGATGAGAGTCTGAGCTCGAACAGTATCTGATCGACAGCAACATATAGAGCTGCCAAGTGTGCCAACTAAAATGACAGTTGTCACGGCGGAACGCTCGGCGAAGACACGTGCCCTCATTCATCGTGAGACCAACACTTTGTAGGGCTGCGCATGCCCCATGTAACTGAGCTCCAGACAACATGAATGCGTATTACAAAGGAAACTATTAATTAACGGTTCTCAATCGCCGATGATAGCCCCATACAGCGGCTCGTGTGAGATATTTGGTCAATAATACACACCCTTCATAAAAATCAGAACGTTTTCCTGCAGCTGTGAGTTACCGATATCGTAATTAGTTCCCCATTCATTGATATTTTTAAGGCATTATTTACTTTCCCTGTATTATTTAACGTATAATGGAGAATAATAGAGGAAATATTCTATCAGACATGGTACGATAACTTATTTTCCTGAAGGATTTTCTTTTTGGGACTGTTTTTCGATGAGATTCTCAGATCATGGATATTTGCGCTATCTTGCTTGAATTGGCCACGGCCAGTCCTTGCAAACCGACCCGGTCCCAGACCAAAGCCTCAGATTGGACATTATTTTATTAAGGAAGAAAGGGCCTCGAAAGGGAAAGTCTTCAACTTTTGATAAAACTTTCCTAAGGGAAATTTTCAACCATTCTCTTACCAAAAATCGGGGGTCATCGTGCAAACTTTGGAACTAGCGAAACAAATTGCCCAAGATTTTGCGCTACTTGAAAATTAAAATGGCCGCCATCCCTGTATTGACTTTATGGGGGGAAATTTAATTTCGGATTTTCGAAAAACTAAGACGGTTAAAGTTTTCTTTCTCCAAGAGCTTTGAAATGAGCCCTCACAAGTGGTAAATCAGAAAAGAATTGTAGAAATTTGAAAGTCCGAATATCTGTCCCAGAGGCGCGTTCTACCTTAAGTTCTCTGCTTCAAGTATTTGTTATGTCGGACAGGAGCGTGCTTTATGATTTCAATAAATTCGATCCGATTCAAGTTGACACACTTTGCTCTTTGCTTTCTATATTTCAGATATTTGGATCATAACAGCGTGTCTTTTCTTCCGATTGGTTTATTTTCCCAACTGCCATACCTGCATGAATTGTAAGTAGTTTTTAATTTTGCCCCTCTTTTAGCCATCATGGCGCTTGTTTCAAACAACTCAAGTGATTACTATTGGTTCATTTATGACTGTTACTTTCTTATTCGTAAAAAGGCGACATACACCCACTTTAATCTTTGACAGTTGCATGAAGGAACAGAGATACTCCTGTCATGATCACAGTGTCTGCCATCGGTGACAAGACGAGCGCCTCGCTTAAATCCTTCCTTCTCGTAAGACTCACCCTAACGGGGAAAAAAGGCGGGAGAATTCGATGACAGAGCGAAGAGCGTTGTCTCTGACACTAACGTATCTTCCTACTTTTTTTCAGACGCTTGAATAATAACAGATTGCATGACGTTGCAAGACACACTGCCGATGAACTATCTAGAACTGCCGTTAAACTGATGTACGTATGAATTCCTCTTATACACAGTCTGTGCTTTCCCCACACACTGATAGATGAAATAGTATATTTCATTGTGGCCAACCATGGAACAGTAACCAACGAATGTTTGTATCTAAGACGATATCTGCAAATTGTGTTTACTGTTTCTCGCCACTCGCAATTTGAACGTAATGGTAATAGAACTCATTTTTGACGTCTGTTTCTCAACAGTTCTTTAGACCACAATCCACTGCAGTGCAACTGTGACTTGCTACAATTCGTGGACTGGCTGAAAGGAACGGACGATGTGTTACTTCTCAAACAGGCAACTGTCAAGTGCACGAGCCAGGACGACGTTAGGCGAACGTTCACTGAGCTCACCAAGCATGACGTGAGATGTGGTATGTAGGCGAACTAATCCCTTATAATTACATTGCAGTACAAGCTCTAGTCTCCTTAGAACTTTTAAAACTGTTTTTTATTTATAAAATGCAGTTTCCTTTCCACTTTAAAAATCCCATTGAAATGCCCAACGCCTATCTTCGTCAACACACCCTGTATGTGTTTAATGTGCACTGTTATACTGTTGACAACGAAATATCCGTTCGGATAAGATTTCTTGTGTCAACAATAACACAACTTATTTATAAACAATGAGCAATGTTGGCATGGCTACTACTATGTATATGCATTTCAACATAATTTAGATTAAAAAAGAATGTGTACCATGTTTGATAGAGCAAAAAGACGGATATCTTCATGAAAGCTGCATTTCCCACTAAAATGCAAACTACATTCTAGATGCATATATTTGCCACTTATAAAAGCAAAGAACTATCATTTTCATTAAATCTGAGAACCTATCGAACTATCAGGCCAAGGAGCCCGGATGTGGACTATTCAATTCAACGGAAAAGGGGATAATATCGAAATATCACTGCCATCTTCTCAGGAAATTAAAGTGTGAAGAGCAATATAATTGTATTTTTTGTTCTCATTTCATTTGCAGCTCCCTCCATAAAGCCAGAAATTTTACTCATAGAGACAAGGTCATGTGACAGTGTCCGACTGCATTGGTCATACTCTACACTAGGTTTGTTCCACGAGGGCAAAGTTCCGCCGACGTCCATGGCATACGCAGGCGAAAGCCGGTCAGTCCCAGAATTTAATATCATGATAAAGACAGTCGACTCTCGCGAGTCATCTCCCCTCCCTCGTGTTACCATGGAAACGTCATCTACGGCGACCATTGAAGGGCTGAGAGCTCTGGACGAGTACCAGTTCACGATCCAAGCCTTGAACGAGGTGGGACGAGGACCCTTCAGCGAGGAGCACAACTACAGGATTTCGTCTTATAAATTTGGTGAGGAATATGCCGCAACGGTCACGTATGGACCGTAGCGTAAGAAACTCTGAAGATAAAGTTTCACTTTTTTTCTGAAGTGTCATTTAACAATCCTCGTCGATGTCAAAATGTCTTCGTGAAATGTAACATTTTGACCAATCGTTTTATTTCCTTCGACATTCCCTTCACTCTTCGCTTGTTTCAGATATTTCACGTAAATGCAGTCAAGTCAATTTCACGTCGGGATGAACGCCGTCAGCGAAGCACATGTGTAAACTTACACTTATTTTATGAGACGATAAATTTGCTCCACTATACCAGATTTATGAAAATTTGCAGCGATATAGTGATCTGTTGTTTCAAATGCACCAACCTGACTTGTTGTTTTTCTCCATTCAGATGGCAAGATTATTTCATGTCTTACCGGAGAAGAGGAGACAGGTAGCATGGACTCGAATCCCGCGGGTAGTGGCGGGAAAGGACATGGCGAAGGAAGCAAGAACCATGGCGGAAGTGACGACAGTAGTCAAAGCAGTCTGCTTATCATCATCATTTCTTCCGCCGTCGGCGCCATAGTGATGATTGCTGCCATTGTCACGTTGCTGTGTAAAGTGTGGTTACCCAGGAGGGATATTTTGGCGCCTTTTCAGGCGGTCAAGTTCAGTAAATTCATCCCCGTGCCAAAAAATCAAGACCCCGAGATAGCGTCCTCATCTGTTGACAGCGTCTGCAAGTACAACTATCCGAAGCCGAGTGAGGACGTTCCCGCTGTTCGAATATTGACAGAAGTTCCCCGAAAGAAGGTGAAGTTTGTGAGAAATTTACACGCAGGTGGATTCGGGAGACTATATTTGGCAGGACTCGAAAGCCTGTTTCCGGGACATCCTCCAGCCATCGCCATGGTGAAGGAGTTGCAACTGGATGCCACTGAGCATGCGCGGCAATCGTTTGATGGACAGGTGTCGGCCATGTGTGAATTCGAGCATCCAAATGTGTTGGAAATGCTCGGCGTTATAACCATCGGGCAGCCTCTGTCAATCATCTTCGAGTACGCCGAGTATGGAGACCTCAAACAATTTCTCGCGGCTCGCTCACCATCCGCGGAGAAGGGCGCCACCAAACTGCAGCCCCCATCGCAGATCCACCGTAACAAACTTGTTGACATTGCAACGCAAGTGGCATGCGCTATGTCCTATCTTGCGTCCAATGATTTTGTTCATCGTGACTTAGCTACCAGAAACTGTATGGTTACCGGAGACCTGTCAATCAAAGTGGCTGACTTAGGAATAGCGAGCGAACTGTACCCTCAGGATTACACGAAAGTAAGTGCTATGGCGTTTTTACTGCCCACATTGCAACTGCCTTACGTTGCATTGGGTCTACTTCTCTCGGGTTGTTTTTTGGCCACGAACTTTCTTCGGTTATTCGACTTTATTCCAAAGAGTGAAAAGATCGATATGAAAATTAAGCATATGGCTTTTGTCCAGCACTGTAAGCTTAATTCAATGTTCTGTTGCATGTGTTCGTTTTGATAATTTTCACCCAACACTCATAAACAGACTTCTTTTTAGTAATATTTATGCGAATCAATATTTCATTGCTAATCCAACTTAACAGTACTACATCTCTGATGTACTGACCATATTTTGCCTTGGTAAGATCATTCAAAAATATTTATTTTAATACTGTTGCAAACACATCCGTTTGATGATTCTTAAATAATATTTTCCAAATGACATGAACACAGAAAATGTTCCATCATGTAAGTCTAGCATAGTTTATCTAGGTGAGCAACATTAATGGTTCACATTTTTACCATCATATGCATTACATGTAAAAATTGAGTCAGTTAGCAAAACAGCTTCCGAAGAAATACTCCTATATTTTCACAATTTACTGACTGCCGTGTCTCTCTCTATTTTTTTGCAGATCGGACGCAAAATGCTTCCGATTCGTTGGATGGCCCCTGAAACGTTGGAAAAGATGGTCTACACGACGGAGAGCGACGTTTGGTCCTACGGAGTAACTCTGTGGGAGATTTTCTCGTACGGAGCGCTCCCTTACAGTCACCTTGACGACGAGCAAGTTGTCGACGTCGTTTTGAAAGGCACGAATCTTCAAGCGCCCGCGGACTTCCCCTCTAAGGTACTCGATGTCATGCTGAGCTGCTGGAAACTTGATCCCAACGAGAGGGCGACATTCAATAAAATTCACAGCAGCCTGTCAAATTGCTGTCTGACACCGTCACATTCAGCTATCCCAGTTGTCCCAAAGTGAGGTTCTCATTACATGGTCGCATCCTCAAGAAATGACGAACTTTACAATGTGCAGAATTTAGGACATGGACGCAATTTTGCCATTCCCGTGAAGTGTTCATGTGCAAACACGCATTCTTCGTCTCATCGCCGTCGACGGGTCTCTCTGTCCTACTACCTACTAGATGACGTCAGGGCTTCGTTTTGAAACTTATATGGCGGATCAAACGGCCCCCTGTGTGACAGTTATCGTGAATCGCGTGTGCTATCTCTGTGTGGAATTCAAAGAGTCGGGTTTGGGACGTGGAGTTTACATTGAAGATCCATATTTTTATAAGACAGATTTGAACAATATTTATTTATATCTGTTTAAAGGAAGGAAACATTCCATTGTTTGTGAAGTTTATTTTCAATTTTAATAAATTTGTGCTGCCTGTCATTGCAGTATTCAAACGTATCAATGAAATCATATTCGCTTAACCACTGAGTATTACTGCGATATACAAAACATCAAACCAACAGCCTCGATTCTCCGAGGCGCAGGCACCCTGTCAGAAAAGTTACTTTACCCAGACACTTACCTGGAGTGTTAAACGGCTACGTTTTGCCGCCAAACTGACCGAATGTTTTCCCCTGAATAAGATCTACCCCTATTTCGAGATACCCCGGATGACACAAGGATTGCCAGTTTGATGGTGACAAAGGACACGCACGCACAAGCGTTTGGCGGGGAAATAGAAAACTTAGGCGACTGAGTGCATACGGAGACAAACTTACAAGCTTATCGCGTCCAAAAGCTTGACTCTTTTTTCGCGAGAGTTGGCAGGGCGGGCAAATTTTCCCGCGAATGTCACGCTTATTCAGTCTTAAATCACGTAAATATGTCTCCCTTTTTGCGAAAGCAGCAAAAGTTCAAAAATGTTTCACGGTTTTTTCCCCGTGCAGACATTTTTATGTCATTCTTTCAAGATCTAATGGCTGTTGGTGATAACTCGATCCAAATTTTTACGAGTGGCATTCCTCATCTATTATCCAAGCCTTTGAGCGCGTCTTGCAATATTTATCCTTCAGACACGCCACTATCCATAAGTTCTTTCACCAGGACGAGTACGCACTCCAGTCTCGCTGTTTGATGTAGCCTTTGTCAAACTCACACTCGAAGCTATCTTGAAAAATAAAACTACCAGTTCAAAGTTACGCCATGAAATGTTGAACTTCCAAACCATGATACACCCGTTCAGTCCAAAAGATTCATTATCGACTCTTTCCTTTTATTTCCAATAAAAATACGTCATCTCGACTAGGTGTAATTTCATTACAGTGCCTTTGTCTTATAGAAAAAATAATCTTTTTTTAAAAGTATTATTTACATTTCTGGAAGCTAAATCTAAAGTGGTATGCACTGTTCTAAGTTTTTATAACAAAAAGAGTACATTAAGGTAGTATGCGCTGCGAAACTGAACTTTTGTCCAAACTTTCCTCAAGGAAGCGTTCAACCATTCTGTTCCTAAATTAAGGATATCCATCGTCACCGCGCACAGTTTGGTTCTAGAGTAACAAATTACCTGATATTTACCAATATTTGAAATTCAAAATGGCGGCCATCCATGGATAGAAAAAATAAAATTTCCCAAACAAGCGGTACATTAGAAAAGTAATGAACAAATTTTAGAGTCCGAGTATAAGTCCTCGAGGCGCATTCTACCTTAATTGAGCAGACATTTCGTCCGAAGATGAAACGCCACGATCTGGCTTAAGTCTACCTCAGTTCGTAATTTTATATCTAGTGAGGTGGTGGAATTACTGATTGCCTACCCAAACTTCTGATATAATACAAAGTCCATTCTATTTTCTCTAATTTGAACGCTAGATTGAATTGTGGGTTTGGGTCTCTAGAAAATCAGAGCATGAAAAAGATTGTCAATTTCAGCAACAGCGAGCACTGTGTCATCTCGACAACAGCATCTATTGGACGGAAAGACTGTTTATTCGGCATCGCTATGTGGATTTGCTGCAGATACTTTGTTGTCACTACGTGAGTCGTGGTATAAGAAAACGCCGAGTGCAACGTTAAAGTTTAACTAATGCTATAAATTCTTAAAATGCTGCGCAATCTTCACTTAATTTGCTGGAAAAAAGAAGCTGTACAAAAACATTTGTGAGAAAAACCTGTAACGGTTTAAAGGGACGGCTATAGACAAGGGCTATAGGTGTGTTGAAGACTGCTGTTACAGTACTGCAAGGGTATAAATATCAGCTGGTTAGTGCTCTTCAAGAATAACATCAAACAGATTAACTACAAATATTGGGAGTACCGAGAGTTTTACTACAAGTGAAACTAGCGGCAAAACAATGTTCATGGGAATAGTGTGCTATCGAATCCAGTCGAACAATTATAATCACCATACATTTACTCAAATACCAGAATACATAAAGAAGTCCTTTACTATTTTCACTGACCATGTCTGGGAAACACATGAAGCTAACTTTCGTTTCGCAGGCGTCTCAACAGACTAGCTGATTGGCTAAGCATACAAGATTTGTAACTTGAAAAAGACAATGTGCAAATCCCTTTTTATGGCGGTCTTGAAATTTGCAACATAGCTTTACGATATGAATATTTTAGGAACAAGAAGATGTCATTTGTTTCTGGTCCTTTGGCAAAGGTGATGCAGATATATATATATGAACAGTTCGATGTAAATACACTATCGCATCACTTTTACTGTTTCTTTTTTGTGTGTGAGTTCACTGAGGCTGCTCTCCTCATTTTTAGCATTAAGGGGTGTGAAGATAAGGCAACTGCTCACATTCGACTATTAATCTTTATAATACCATCGTCAATCGTTTTCGTTATATTGGTCCAGACCTGTAGACCTATTGTCCGGAAAGGCAAGTGACACGATTAAACTCCCTTTGAAAAACTAGAATTAATATACCGTGAACTCTCAGGAAAAATTTCACTACATATCAGTGACAAGGGTATCTAATATGTCCGATAAACGTCAAGGAAACACTGTCTGAAAGGTTGCCTTTGGTGACTTTTTCCGTGAATTTCTCATCGCCGACCGATGAGGGCGCAGCCGAAACGTCCATATCATCGAGGCAAAATCCCTTTGTATTTAGCAGGTCTGACGGCCATGCTTGCACTAATTTCTTGGACTCAAATCGGCTGCTGCTGAAGTCAGAGGTCAATCGACCAGGGGCGTGTTCGGCAGCTCTGTTTCCACTGTGTTGAACGAAGTATTCGAGCATGGTGACCCACCGACCTGTCGGGATTAAAGAGTGAAGTTCCAGTTAGCCCGCAAACAAAAAACCATTTTCGACAGATTCATGTTGCTGTTGCCATGGTATGGAATCCAGGGAGTTCATACAAAAGCGCTAACATAGTAATCTCTCGAACACCAACATTGAAAAAAACATCATCTAGCTTCAAACGATAATTTACGCAAGTGTGGAATTATCTTACGAGTCATCTCGCCAACTTACAGGTAACTCTCCCTTTGAAAATGTTGCCCTGTCTTACCCTGGTGACAATGACGCCGCCCGTTTTGTCCGTGATGCTGAAATCTTTCATCCCTTCCGGTTCAATTTCTTCCACTTTCACGACATTAACCGAGCTTGACTTAGTTGCCCTCGACATGGCGTTGGTGGCTCTGGTTCTTGATTGTTCCTGTAAGATTGGCAACCGACTCGTTGACGAATATTATGTATTGTGAAAAGCCAAACATTCGGTTCGTAAGTTCTAAAAACCTAAAATAAAGCTTTTTTAGTAAAACAACCGTGTGCGCACCCTTTTCGAAAAACTATAGTCATTTTTTGAACTCTTCGATGACCGAGTTGGTAAAAAATATACCACACACTGGGTGTGTGATCTCTTCTTTTATGTAGATATGCAAATTGAAAATTCGTATCTAGGAACCTTTGTCGATACCTTAATTACCATTCTCTTCCACGAGGTTTTTGTTGTTTAGCCGTTTTAGTTAAGAGACAACAAGTAACAAACTATCCAGTTGTACTCCAGTGATAAAATGTGAATATTCTATACTCTAGGTCTCTCTCCCTTTCTCTTATATTTATATACATACAGAAAAACATATCCAAACCAAAAACAATCGGGACTGGAAAAGTAGTTCAGTTTGGGGAAGTGTTCGGTTCATAGAGGAATGATTGACATTGCGTCATGGGTATGGGACTAGGATAATTGTTCAGTATAGACAGTATTCTTGTTTATAGAGGGTTTTGTTTTAGAGAGATTTTACCCTACAGGTGGCTGATCTTGTTGTGTTGTCTTTTTATTACTGTCATTAGTTTTGGTATGCTGACGAAGAAGAAAAGCGCGGGCATTCTGCATCAAGGGAGCATAAACGATGTTTGCGCTAATAGGTGTTCACTATAGAGGACAACAAATCAGTACTGCATTTGGCTGATTGCCAGACAGTGATAATGTGCCAGTGACTTACCATCGTTGACAGGCCAAATGTGAGCGATCCCTTTTCAGCGGCGCGTTTTTCGAGTTTTCTCCTTAAGGCAGCTCTCACCTGAAACGTGGGGGAAATGTGAATCCTATTATATAAGTGTCTCTACTAGAGTACGCCAAGGCTACGTTCTGATTGGATGAGAGCTCATGCAAGATAGGGTAAATAGTGATTATGCAGAATACAGGGCTCCGCATCCACTGACATGGAAGGTTCAAGTGCCGAAAAAAGGCGGTTAGATAACGGGAAAATTCGGAACTAGAAAAATTGTACGACTGAAAATAAAAAAACGATTTTTAAGAAATGGCGTAATTTTTCACAACATATATTTCAAACTGCTCCATTTATTTTGGCGCCAACACATATTTTCCAAAGGGATATTTCTTATCAGAGACGACATTATAACACCTCCGTACTATGTCTTTTCTCAAAAAGTAGAGAATCTAAAGTTTAGTACGGTAGCATAGGGTGAAGTGAGTGGACTATATTGTTTAGAATTATTGAAAATTGGTGAAAAGCCAGAGAATCGTGCAATATTATGCATAAACTTACGTTTCTTTCTAATTAAACTTATGACTGTTACGCAAAAATGTAAGCCCTACTAACATTTTAACCTTTTGTCAATATATCAGTAAAACTGAAATCTTTGCAAAAAAAGTAAATTTGGAGGGAAAAAGCTGTCTAACGTATAACGCCCCTTTTAAGTTTTACTTTTAACAACTACAACATATGCTAACAACACCGATGAAAGTCAATTGGTGAAATCAGTACTCTGATAACTCCCATCATGCGTTGCTGAAGGTACCTCTTTAAATACGTAATCATACTGAAATCAATGAGTGTCACAGAGAAAATATAGTAGCACCATTTGTAAGCTGCGCGACAGGAATTGCTTTGCAAAGAGGTACATTTTGAAAATTAGATTGCAAGGGAGACCGCGTTGGTCTCAGTCAAAATATAGTTCATGCTCTGACCGAACCCGGGACTGTATAATATCATTGAATAATAAATCAATGTTGTGTATTGTTCAATATTTGATCTACAGAGATCACATAATATTTTATTATTTTCACTGGTATTAATGTTCGGTTAATATTTATGGACTATTTTATATGATACCTGTGGTGTTTGAATCGGAAAATTAAAAAAATATCACATTTTAGCATCCTGTGAAAGTAAATAAATAAATAAAAGATCAAACTTAGGGAGAGATATCACGAATATTCTACACAATTCAACAGGCCTGTAATATAGTCTTTAATATGTTTTGTCTAAATGTAGTTTGGCTCTGTATGTGTTCCATTTATATTCAAAACGACATATAAGTAATGTTCATATCGAACAAAGCGCGACAAAGGGTCAAACTTACCTCCGAGTTGAAGACAAAATGGAACAGCACCACGAAGAGACCCTGTCGTAGGTTGGGCAAGGCAGAGGCAGCAATGGTGTGAGAATTAAGGTACAGAGATGTCAGACAGATATAGTTACAGATCGCGCGAACCAGGAAGATGCACAAAGAAAAGAAAAGAAAAGAGAGAGAGAGAGACAGAGAGAGAGAGAGAGAGAGAGAGAGAGAGAGAGAGAGAGAGAGATTAATTTAATTAAGTTACATGAAGAACTGAACTCATCAGAATCTGACAGAAGTGTTGACTTCTAGAGTTCACTAAACAGTACAGCTAAAACACATGTGTAGGCCTACAGCTGTATATTTTCCACACTTTCGTGTAGAACTATGCACATCCATACTTACTTGCAGGGAGTTCAAAATCGCGAAGAGATACAGAAACACTATTGTCTCGTTGTCGACTGCAAAGAGTCCAAGCAACCATGTCGTTCCTAGTAAAGGAAGCAACATTAATGCACTTTTGACACCCGCTCTGGAAAAGAAAGAAGCAAAATGGTGAGTGTAATTTCGGCCAGCACCGTGGCCTTCTAAATGAAAGCACACAGTGAAGGCAAATTGGCTCTGACCTCCCTGTCTCGAAAGAGCGCCACCATACGTTTGTTTAAATACTGTGCCGATGCGGTCAGGTAAGATACCATCAAACGATCTTTGAATCTGTATCAAACTGTAGAATTTGATATTACTCGATTTAAGCTGCTAACAGGCTAGCCATTTCTTGATATTATGTTTAAAATATTATATACAGAGTATGGCTGTAAAATGTTAGAGTCAAGATCAGGTAAGCGATATTCTTAGCTATACCTGCTGTTATACCGTCAAACACTTATCAAAACGTCTTACATTTATTTCAAGACATCTCTGAACATCATAAAAGAGTATTCCTCAAAAATACAAGAAAGTGTATGTGATCGGAAGATACCATTATCAGAAAAGTAAGCGTGGGAATTCGAAATTCGACGTGTGTCGACCCCAGTTCTGTCCCTGGTTAATCGCGTTTTGAGCGGCCGGTCAATGGATTCATTTAAAGCCAGACCACACGTACATAGGATTCGTTTCAGTGTGGTTGCTTCCCGGAATTTTGTTCCATCTAAGTGACATTTATATACAGGTAATTTCTTTGCATTGAGAGAAGGATGCATACAGTTAGTTTGTAATTATCGGTAATATGTAGACGTCATATATTCATTACTCTTATCTGACTCCAGCTATTTGTAGTCTGTAGGGCAAAACATGGAAATGGTAATCAAATGTTATAAATCGAATATCTACTGAAATTGCTGCAGTTTCTTCCAGTAATAAGACAGCGGATAATATACAACGTTTCAATATATTGAAAAATTCCTAGTGTATGGTATTTCTCTGAAGAGTGAAGATCGTGAGAAAGTACTCGGATAGTTTTCGCCGACTATAGGTCTTTGCATATTTCATGAATTGCACACAAGACCGTAGTAGTTTTAGCCCGCAGTTCTTCCGCGGCGTTCAGCGACCCATCACCTGATTGCCCGTTCTTTTGCAAGTTACGCATGAGTCACTTGCTGTCTCGCTGCCCTGTCTAGAGAGTCACAAAATTTCTGTGACATGCTAGTATCACTACAAACGTACACACCGAGAGAATCCTTTTAACTGCCCTCTTCGCTATGGGAATGAACTCATCGCGTTAGTGACATCCAGGGGTGTAGTGAAAGAGTCATACTGATTGTTTTCCTAGACACATGTTGTAAGGTATGTTCAGATGGCGGCCCCACGTGAGTCTTTTCGTTATAAGAGACACGTTGCCCAATTTCAAGTAGAGACAGGTAACTCAATCACTTTTTTTACAACCTAGGCTAGTCCTGGCTGGGTTTGTAAATATTTAACCAGGTCAGAAACACTTCTATGAAGCCATACTGGAAACAAACGACTTTGTGTTTGAATAATTTGTATGTATTCACACAAAGGGACTTCGCTTTATGCAACAAGAAATTGTATTGTGTACGCTCATAAAAAAATATTCACACTTTTGAATCGATGATATCTGAATTGTTAATGTTTTTATTAGTTTGTCCTTCAAAACTACGACATTTCCTTCTTTTCCTTACTAAAGTGAGATGAAATACACGGTATAAACGTTGTCATAGTTACTTCGGAGTAATCGTGACATTACAAACATGACGCCTTCTGTACGAATAAATGCAATGTTGTCGTTGGCACACGAATTCTTGTCCGGACTAAAAGTCGGTCATGAACGACAACATTGGTCATTAAATGCATGAAGGCTACTATTTCAGTGCTTTGATAAATTGCAAGCAGAACATGAACACTGGGCAAAGTTCGACATGATTTTGGGAGTATGACAAGTAAACTTAACTGACAAACAGGATAAAAGTGATGAAATAAAACACCGTAGGTCACAGACTGTATATATCTTCAACCGCTTAAAAAATTTAAAAGTCGAGTACTCGAGAAGTGGCATGTTATTAGCTGATAATAATAATACGTATTGATAAGATGAAAGCTAATCGAGGTATTGTCAAAAGAGTGCAATGGCGTAGTTGCAAATTAGTCTTTCGACACATCCTTTTTAAAACTCAATTATGGTCGACCGCCTATCGTATTTACCAGCTTGAGGATTTTTTGCGAACAAGTCTTTATTTCAAAAGCTACGCAATCCTCGATGAACTTTCTCCTTGTTCTACAGACCTCCCCCCCC
>LD343019.1:275840-293079 GCA_001465055.1 Ptychodera flava | reverse complement strand
ATAACGCTTGGGGGGGGGGGCTAGAGGAATCTCGATTGAAATCTTATGTTTTTTCAGATCCCCCCTCCCTAAGTACCCTAAAAAATTTTCAAATGCCCCCTCTACATGGTCAAAATTTTTCAAGTCCCCCCCCAACTATCACAGGCCCGCATATTTGTGAAGGATGTGAGCGCAGAAAAAATAAACATGTATTGCGTCGTTCTGCTCACAGGTGTTCAACACTACCTGTATTAGCACTTTGTATAGTCATATTCCAAAAGCAAGTTCTTTAAATGCATCAGTGAATTTTAAGATTTATTGGTCTAAAAGCCAACTTCAGTTAATCCAACTCTGGCCAGGTCAATTGCTCCTGTTGAAGAGCACACAAAATGCAATCATGAGAGAGTAGGAAAATTGTGAATTTTGGCTAATTGCCGTATTGCACAGTGACCTACCAAAATATTGTTTCAAATTACAAGACCTATATGAATTAGATGCTACTCAAAATTGACAATACCGTAAGGTTAAAATATTCCATCAAATAAATGTTTTAATCTCTGAAATTTTGGGTGTGATAATTGCAAATTCGGTTAAAAAATAAATAATTCCATTTGGTCACATATTTTTTCTTTTAGTCTTTACTATTCAAAGTTTTACTTCTGTATAATTTTATAATAAGAGTGTGAAAATTAAAAAAAAAAATCAAGCATGGTGACCCCATATTTTTCTTTAATATTTGATTATTCTCATATGCCAGAATTCCAACATTTCTATGTTTTCTTCCATGTGTTGCTCTCTGGCCTGATCTTGTGTTCAAGTGAGTTTCACTGTCATGAGTGTCATTTGACCAAAACTCTTCTTCAACTACCATGTACATCAGAGTCAGAGCTGTCTCTCTCACTGTTCAGGTATGCAGTGACAGTGACACTGCAGTAGCAGGGTAGTATCTGATAGTGACACTACCCGTAGGCAGTAGCTGTATTAACTTTGATAATTTTGGCAATATTTTTGTTCAGTTTTACAACTCCGTTCTTGTTCTACTCCCTACAGTACGTTGAATTGTCCAGTATTCAGCTTGCTATCACAGCCTATGTATGTGTACCATGCATTTGTATCACTGACAACTGACTGTCAGTCTGGACTCCTATTAAATTATCACCAAATACATATTTATATTTATATATACAGGCTTTGTCGACAAACTAAATATTGTGTGTTTGAGCATGCTGTAGGGAGATAGCAAGAAACTGTAGTTGTTATATTCCATAGAAATATTGCAGAAATCATTAACAGTTGCAGCTTCTGCCCTGTTACGAGGCTCAAGTTTGTTTTTTACGACAAATCACACGTTTAGATTTTTTCGAGATAAAAGTCATGAAATGTGACAAAATGGTTCTAGATTTTGTTAAATTATTACTAACATTACAACATTTTGATGACATAAAAATGGTATTCATTTTTCATTGAATTACCTACAAAAACTTGGAATCGGAAAATGTAAAACTCAAAAGGGACCCAAAAATTTTCAAGTCCCCCCTACAGGTAGAGCAAAATTTTCAAGTCCCCCCTCCACTACCCCCAAAATTTTCGACCCCCCCTGAATTCCTCCAGCCCCCATAACCGTTTTTTGTGAACGCAGCCTAAAGTACAAGTAGATCATTTCCCGATTAGTCTATACTTCATTCCTGTACTAAAATGTTCCGCCTAGGCAGATATGGGTTCTTTTTTCTTTTACTCTCTTTTCCCGTTAATCCACACAGGTTGGAACCCAATTGCGCGCTTCAACGAAGACAGACCGAGTACTTACCCCCTGTTCCGTAGACATCTACGATCTCTTTCAAGTCATCTCCGTTCACCTGTATGAACTGACCCTCCTCTACGCCATCGTAGAAACTCCATCCCTCTGCTACGGCCTCGTTGCTCATGGAAACCACTTCTAAAACTGACGATGATGACAATAGACAGGTTATATATTCTGAATAGGGACTCAATCGTACCTTCGGCTTCTGAGGGGAAATTGCAGTCCTATGCCTTTATTCGTATGGACACTTCAACGCACTGCATGCTGGCCTCACTGATATTATATGTAATTTATTTTTTTACGGTCTCACTACTATAAATCATTTTATAGACAGTGTACAATAGTAGTCTTACCTTACCAACGTTTAGAATTTGTAATTAAACTTTAAATGTATCTTTCTAAACGCGTGAACTTTTAAAACCCGACATTTAACCTTATTAATGAATCTAAGTTAGAGTAAAGGGATAGCCATGAGCCATGCACTGTTTATTGAAAGTCGTGCACTCAACAGTCTTATCGGGGATCTGACTTTATCATGCAGGTTCTTAAGCAACTTATGGCTTCTTACCCACGTTCTGGGAAACTTCGCGTATCTCCTCGCCACTCGGCAGCTTCTCTGCAACTCTTTCAGCGAAGCCGTCAATGCCGTGAATGAGATCCAGTCCAGTCTTTCTGTCGACCAGACCGGGCTGAAATGTTGAAGTGTGAACTTGGTTAAAAATCGAGAGGAGAATCAGGGTCACTCCACGGCTTGTCTCGTGATTTTATATACGAAGCCACTCCTAAAAATACTTTCAACTCTCTACATAGTCAAGAAAATGATCACTCAATTAATGGTAAATTACCAAATCAATCAATCAATCACTCAATACGTCAACTCTTATATCAGATCGAAAAATTTACTAGTAGTCATTATCACTAATTTGACACCAATACAGAACTCTTACTGAAGCATTTCTGTCACAGACGAGCGCCTTGTCAGCTGTACTAAAGTTCGAAAGCCCCGTGCCAATCGCGATAGCCCCGGAGGGCTAGGAAGCCCTCATACAAGGATACACCCTCTTGTCCAGACATATGAATCATTCGTTGATTTGACAATTACAGCGTAAGCGTATTGTCAGGCCTTCTTGTATTGAATGTCACTAACCTGCTCTAGTATGACTTGAAGGATGTCATTTGAAATCTCCACAACGGCCTAGATGAAGAAAAACATAATAAATGCAAGCGACACCTGATATATTTAGTTATGCGAAATTTCAAACATGTCTTTTAATACGTTGTCTTCTCATACGTCAAATTCTATCGATAATATAACTGATACAACAGATAATTATTCCAAGATGTAGGATAGAATGCCTAGTCGTCATTATCAAACAGTGATATTATAACCATGGGGTATTGATAGAGCCACGCCGGATGAAGAATGTATACAGTGGTTGCAACGACTGGCATTGCCTTTATTCTGCATGCACATTCTTACTCTAGCACCAGTGTCCATAACTTTTCCTTCATTTACTTGTAATCAACACTGAGGACTGAGGAGCATCTTATAATTTGACAGGTACTATGCCATGAACTGATAACAGGCTTCGTATCGGTGTAATTTACCGTGATGGCCGTGATGAGTTGGGTCATGTCAGAGGTCAAAGTGACATCATCCAAGTTTTGAAGGAACCAGGTCGCGTTGAAGTCTCTGATTGGTGTCTCCGCCTGAGAAGGAAGCCAATGTAGAGACATTTCATTTTCTACTTAGACTTGACAAGCATGGTGAAAATACAGATAAGGAAGCAAACTACAAACAAAAAATATGGTGAGACAAATTTTTCTTGCAAAAATACATCTTGTCGTCAGGCAAAAAACTGTCACAACTATTTGAGCATTGCGTCATGTAAATGAATGGGTTGTACCATTATATCACCGTACAAGGTTGTTCAAAAGTTAGACAGTGTATACTATTGTATTACGGTACTAGGTAGTGTGGAAGTTAGACAATACCATTATATTACTGTACTAGGTAGTTTGAAAGTTAGACAGTGCCATTATATTACTGTACTAGGTAGTTTGAAAGTTAGACAGTACCATTATATTACGGTACTAGGTAGTTTGATAGTTAGAAAGTACCATTATATTACTGTACTAGGTTTTTCAAAAGTTAGAGAGTGCCATTATATTACTGTACTAGGTAGTTTGAAAGTTAGACAGTGCAATTATATTACGGTACTGGGTAGTTTGATAGTTAGACAGTGCCATTATATTAATGTACTAGGTAGTTTTAAAGTTAGACAGTGCCATTATATTACGGTACTAGGTTGTTCGAAAGTTAGACAGTACCATTATATTACTGTACTGGGTAGTTTGAAAGTTAGACAGTGCAATTATATTGCGGTACTGGGTAGTTTTTGATAGTTAGACAGTGCCATTATATTACGGTACTAGGTTGTTTGAAAGTTAGTACCATTATATTAAGGTAGTAGGTAGTTTGAAAGT
The DNA here is from genome assembly GCA_001465055.1 of Ptychodera flava. Lineage (NCBI taxonomy): Eukaryota > Metazoa > Hemichordata > Enteropneusta > Ptychoderidae > Ptychodera > Ptychodera flava. Next base: position 288,812 of record LD343019.1, on the reverse strand, counting down.
TAGCGGTATTAGTTTGTTCGAAAGTTAGACAAATTATGTTTGTTTTGGTTGTGACTTTTTTAGACTAATACAGCGTGAATTTCAATGTTTGCATTACTAAAATAGGCGATCTTGTTGCAATAAAACTTGGCACTCTCCTAGCCAGTTTTAAAGCATAGTTTCTATTCATTCGGAAGGAATTTTATCCAATAGTACGATTAAGACGTTTGTTGATCCCACCTCCTTTGATTGACACAACAAAATCCAACAATCGCTTAAAGAGGAAATAGATTGGGATTTAATTCATTCTTATCATCGTCCTCCGTGTATTTATTCGAACTTATTTGTAAAAGAATTAATGGCAATTTTATTTTGAATTATCCTCTGTATAAATTTTAAGAAGGTAGCATTTATAAATTCTTGATTATGTCTAGTTTTTTCAGGAATGACAAGAATCAAGGCACAGTTTGGAGAGATCTATTTCAACTTCGGGAAAAAATTAAACCTATGTTCACTTCTTGTACCTCAGTCCAATTCCGAAAAAGTAGGTGTTCTTGAATGGTGTTCACTCCATGACGCCAATGCAACCTACTCTTTCATGTTCTAATCAGGGTATAGCTCATTCTCTAATTGTGTTTTTTACAGTGCCAGAGTTATACATCATCTTTATCATCATTTCCATCAACATTAATAACATCATCAACAACAACAACAACAACAACAACAACAACAAAAACAACTTCACCATCATCATTTCCATTGTTTCATCGTCATGTTTCATTTTCTGACTTACCATTGGTGCCTCTTCAATCGGCGCAGAACATGTACCGTTGTCACGGGTAAAATTTGCCATCGTAGCGAGATCTAATAAATTTAAAAATGGTTTCATCGTAATATCGTGGTCCCATTTTCAAATTTCATATAATTTGTTTTGATTTCATCACAATTGGAGACCCCTCCCAAATAGCGTCACAATATTCAATCAGGTAACACAACCACTCTCGTCTGTAGGTAATAATACTAAATAAGCAATATATTCATCTCTGAGAACTCTACGACTGCAGAACTTCAAGGTATCTCCCAACCACGATTAAACAGGTCACAAATTATTCTTCATGGTGAATGTTTGTGATACATAAGGTACTGTATCATACAGGAAATACTTACCGAGTCCAAACCGAACGCAGTTGTCACAGTCACACTCATTGTTACACCAGCCAGTAGCCGTGATATCATCACAGCACGTGGAACCTGAAAACGACTGGCACCATCCAACTAGCCCGTCTGCGGCACGCGTGTCGATGACAACTGGGGTTGTTATGCCGACTCCGCAACGATTTACCATTTTGCTCAATCGGTTACCTAAAGAAAACAGTAGAGATATGCGGCCTAGAATAAGATCGTTGATCGTTGAATCAGGAACGAAGAAGACATTTATAGATGCAATAAACAATTTATAGTCAAATTCTCATCGAAAGAATTCTAACAAAGTTTCACATTTCAAGGCCAACAAAATGCAACTAAGATTTTCGTCTGTCATACCTTCCTCTTTCTGCCCCTGATGAGGAGCACGATACGGTCACAGTAATTTTCAACATTTATTCAATACATTTTTCTCCCTCGTAGAGTAATACGCACCTCAAAACTAGGCCCTGATATTCTCACAAAAACTTCCGCCGAGGAAACTCTATATATTAAATATGTTTATACATTGTATCGTCCATAAACAAGGATTACGATGCAAAATTAATGTTTAAGGGGGCGCGGTACCCAACTCAGCGTATTTTGCTCAAAATCACTTTTTTGCAAATATTCATTCATATTTAATTGATTTGTGAACCCAAAATTAAAATATTGTTTGGGTTCACCTTTTAGCTTGTCAAGCAGTCGTACGTTGTGTGATAAAGAAGTGTTGATTTATGCAAATTTATGCAAATCACTCGATGTCCTGGCTTCTCTTAGTTTCTCCCGATTTAACTCCACTCTATAGCTGGATGAAAGTTTCATTCTATGTTCTTTAAATGCTGTATAACAAAATGACTATTTTGTTAGGTAATATAGTTCTAACATTTTGAATAAGAGGAATTTTAAGTTTGCTAATCATATTTTAATCACTTTTTTGACTGTAAGTCTTTCAACTCATGCCATTTAAGAATTCGGATAGATAATGCAAAATAGAATAGCCGTTTTTTTCTACATATACTCTTGTTTCAAGTGAAATATTACATTTCAGAAAATAGTACCAAGTTTTTGACTTCAATTAATTTTTATCATCAAAACCAAAATTGAGGTTTTTTACCCCAAATATAAACCCACTTCATCCTTCGAGTAAACTATTGCTACCATACTAAACTTTAGATTCTCTTCCTTTTGAAAATATATGGTATGAGGGGGTTTCCTTGTCATCTTTGATGAGAAATAAAAACTGTGTTGTCAACATGCAGCTCAACCTTAATTCAGAGGAGGAATATTTGTATCGATGTCTTTCCGAATTTCCCTTTTCACTCGATGGGAACAAAATTACATGTTAGAGTTTCGATAAAAATACGAGACGTCGAGAAGATTTCACTTTTCTCTGCCGGTTTCACAGTAAATCCTCATCTCGTGTAGAGCAGCAATTATTGCATTACTTGAAAGTTCAAAAATACAGGCCCAAGGCGCATTTTTGCCGTCGTCGGATATCAAATACTGTCAGACAGACTTTTTTCAAATAATTTTGCCGAGTGACGTACCTCGTCTAGGCTCTCTCATCCAGTACCAAATCTTACCAGGTTGCGGTAGTCGGCTTTCGATCCATGGTGCCGGGTCGTAGCCTATGACGACGCCCCCAGTTTCCACGGCAACCGTACCCCACAGCGAATCGAAGAGGAGGTCGGACGTCGTCAGCATGCGGTTGGTGGCATCGATCCAGGGCATTCGGTTCTGAACGGCCCCATACCCAATCTCCCAGTCGTCGTCGAACTTTTCGACCAAGGTCGAGAGCTGATATGGGCTGGTGCTGTTAAAGCTGTACGTGTGCGGTACCTCCCATATACCACCATAGCGACCGGGGCTGGTTCGGAAGGCATCGAGTCGATACTGAGGCGAAAATATCAATATTGTATGTTATTTACTTCAAGAAATAGAAGTGGATGTTGTATAAATCGTCGGTAAAACAGAGCCCAGGGATTACTCCGTGACAATCACAGCAAGCCTATTAACCGCGACAGGGTAATCTATTTTCAAATTCATTTATTGAAATCTCATTGTATTAAAAATGTTGGCAGCGATTTGTGACGGATTGCGATTGTGATGATGTATTATACTCGTTTTGTTGTTTTTTAACACCTATGCATTTGCAGGAGACTGCAGTACGCGTAGCAACGACTATGACGATCTGCTTTGCTCAATGTTCTAAATCTTGGCTTGTTGTCCCACTATTGACACCAGGTGTGTATATATATATATATATATATATATATATATATATATATATATATATATATATATATATATATATATATAACATGGAAGCTCAATAATAGTTGTCAACGATAACGTGAAAGTAAAATCACCGAACTGTCTCATTGGAATACATGCATTTGAAGTGACATGTCCTAGAATGGTTAATCAGGTTGCCTAATGTGCGAATTACAATAAGTCCCGAAATAATAGACCATGATAAACGATGGCGTCTCTGTGATGCTGTGATTGTCTTTGGCCTGACTTTGACAGGTGTGCGAGCATCAATTTTAAAAAGACTCGTGTGACGAGTCTATTTTGGTAAAACTGCGGCTACCGTAAAAACATCAGGTCAGCATCGTCAAAAGAAGGCGTGTATACGGCAACTGAACGTATACCTAGAGTCTCCGATTAGGCCTTAACTTCACCTTGATTGTTTGTGAGGAAAATAAGTGGCACGGTTATTTTTTCAATCATCTCATTTATGATGGTTTGACTTGATTTGATAATTGTTTGATTTCATGAAAAGCATTTGGCCGACCCCAAGAATGGGTCAGAATAGAATAGAATATGAACGGTTAAACTGCAACGCGGAGTACAGCCGCCATATTTGCCGAGAGCAACGTAAGATAGCAATTGAACAAACAAACCTGAACATTACCGACCAATCCAGTTGACTTTATCGTATCTGCCCAGCCGAGTATGGAATAATCGTTCTCCAAGGAAGGGTCGTCAGGATTGGTTTCAAGTAAACCCCCACTTGCAAAACCAGCTGAGCTTGACGCTGTTATAAGCAGCGTCCATCCTCCCCCGTTGCACGACATGTCGCAGTATACCTGTTTCTCTTCACCATCGACTTCAATCGTGTAAAAACCGTCGTATAGGGCCTCATCGAAGTTTGGTTGATAGGATACGATTTGGTACCAATCATTGCACGACTTTGGAATCACTGAAACGACAAAATTGCATATTTTACGAGGTTACAGATGAAAATTTAATGTTTCAATCACAGGAAGGCAAAAAACCCCACCCGAAAAAATCTGACGGATGGCATCATCAACAAGTGATAATTTGCGGTCACTTCTATGCATACCAATTGTACTATTTGTAGACTAATAGTAAAGGGAACTTCTGTCCTTCTTTATGTTACCTTACTGTAATTCGTTTAACTGTTCATTTTTATGACGACATTTTTGTGCGGGACTGAGGAGACATTAAAGACAGTAACCCACTGCATTCAGCAACATTCTGGTAGCACGACTTTCATGACACGACGATATTTCTGGACTGATCGCGCCATAATATTTCCAACGTCGTTCAAGGCTAACATTTGTCTTATTCCGGCTGGCATGACATGTGAATAATTCGGGTAAACAGTGTCGTTAATGAAGCATCGTCCGAGCGTAGGCAGTTATTTTACATCCTTCAGTAGGCTTGCAGAGTCTCATGTGGCTGCTTCTCTCCTTCAAAGACATTGAAATCAGTCGCTCTTAAATCATGAGTCATGGGAACTTGCAAATATGCAGACGACACGATACGCACGATTTCCCGCGCGCGTCTGCATTCCGACGTCAAAGTGATGCCACTGGGATTGGAACACAACGTGTATACCCTTGCTGTTGATATTTGTGTATATGGCCACAGTTAGCCTCCCACGAAAAATCAAAAGCCATCAAGATATTACAGGATACTCAATACAAGAACCGGAATTTAGTGTAAGTTCTTGAAGTTTCCTTTGCAATGTTTCATGTACAGTGAATTAGCGAAATTGAGGACAACAATCGAAAGTCGTGGTAGGGCATAAATTAGCTTTGAATGTTCAAGAGTATTGTGAATGCAACTGACATCGGGAGACAGACAAGCTGAACATACTTACTCTGTGTGTATGCTAGCGCCAGATCAAAGAAAACGCTCATAAAAACAGCCTAGAAAACGAAAGGAAACAAAGTTTTAGTTTTAAAAGAGATGTCTGTAAGGTATAAGCTAATTTTGACACAGCCACGGAATATAATTTTTATGACGCTTATTCGTCGAATGCATTTCCTAGTATCTGCTCGAAAATAGACCTGTCCGCCGGCAGACGAACTTTACGCGTCATCATCGGAGCACTAGAACAGTTGAGGCTTGACAATTAGCCCTTTCCCTTGGAAGTTATGTTTCTGAAAATGAACTCTGGAGTGTTTGTTTTTCGCTTTCTTTTTTGCTTTATTCTACAGTCATTCATCGGTACATTGCCGTGTGCTATCGTCTACGGCAACGGGGCATGCGCAGCTAACGAGATGCCATGGAAATGCAAGCTACGTAAGACTTAAAAGAGAATGGGCCCAGTGGAGTTTTGTCACCGTTAAAGTCCACAGCTTGCAATTTTGACGGCTAATTCTGAAATTCAAGAAAAACTTGGACTTTTAATGGTCTTGAATTTAGGAAAATCGAAAATTTATATTTTCCCCCTTTAATGACGCAATATATGGTCATTTCAAATTCTATAACATCTGTCCTAAAAATTACTTTGTGTCACCCCAGATATTTATAGTCGATCGATAAATCTTAGATTATACTTCAGAGATTCGTCGAGTACAGTATGGACAAAAGTTTAAAAACTTTCATTTTTGAGATGTTAACAAAAGCGCTCTGCAAGCGGTTACCTCAAATTCTTCTCGATGCAAAGAGTGCGGAGTGACCACTCCGGGTCTCTGAGAATTACTATGTCGTTTGTCTATAATGTGACAAAATGTCTACCGAACAGTTCACAAGGAGGAAAAATATCTTGTTCCTTACATCCGTACAAAAGACAGTTGGCTGTATTGCAGACGACCGTACATGCAATGATGTGCTATATTCGACTTGGATGTCATCTGGATTCATCTGGACTTGCCATGATTGAGCAAGGCACACGCCATTTTCACGTTCACGGGTTTACAAAAACAATCGTTGCTATTTTGTCCCTCCAACCGAACGATATACACCAACACAGCGACGTTTCAATGAACAGGGCGCTATCTATTTATTTAACAGTCGTCTATCCGTAGGTAGTGACCAGAACATATCGCACTTCGAGCTTTGCGGACCAAATACTTCCTCAGGTTATATATCTCTGCTAGTATCCCAAAGATTTTAGTTGTTCAATCCTCCAGTCTTAGCTTAAACCACGCTGGAGCAATCGGAGTACTTTATGCATACCTATACTCGAGGCTAAGTTGAACACAGTGTGAGAATAGAGTCGTTTTATTTCCTATATGTATGCTGTCCACCACATGTGAATAATATCTGTGTATTTATCAGCATCGATTGGGAGTCAATTAAATTTATCCCCATACATTTCAAATGAGGCAATGCAACTTGTCCGTATCATCTTGGAGCACCAAGTAAACGCAGTAATTCACGGCCAGCGAAGTTATTCCCAGAGGGATTCATCTCCACTATCGACAATTTGCATAAAATAAATCAGACCCAATTATATCAATATTTACGGCCAATGCTACGGCGTGCATGATTGAATTTCGAGACACAGGGTATATATTGCTTATTTTCCCTACATTATCATGACCGGAATGTATCCACTTTGACTTGGATTCGAGTACACATGTCTCTTGATCGCAATTTCAGTTTTAAAAAATGATGAATTATTTCGCAATAATTCATGGGAGCACTCGTAAACTGTGTCATATCTATCTGATAACCGTAGGCCATGAGTTTTTAGGTCTATCAATCAATTCGTATTATCATGATCTTCGTTGGAATGCAGTTTATCCAGTAGAAAAGTCAATGAACCGAAAGAGGATGTTTTCTCACTACAGCCTACGGAGGGGGAAAAGCAGCATGCCACCCTGCGTTTGACGACATACGGCAGATACCCCTTGTCTAAATTACCCAGCTCCCCGGCCGAGGCAGAGCGCAGAGCGAGCGTACGTGCAAAACAGTGTACCGTCCCCTCGTATTTCTCGACAGTTTTGGTGGAAGCCTCATGACGTATACAAGTTGTCCGTGGGCGCCAATTTGAGAGAACACGGTTCCAGTGTACGTGTAGATGGCACAGAGTTGATCCGAGCGCAACCGCAGAGATGTTGATTGGTCGTCGGAAGAAAGCGCCCAAGGGTTTCGCTGTGGTAAAGTAGGCGCGGTAAGCCATCAAATTCACGACTCGAACACATTGTAAAAATGCAATTTTACGGACCACTGCGGCTACTACTGTCTGATAAACAGACTTAATTTCGTGTTTGCGCCGAACAGGAAAAAGCATATTTATAGCTTTCATATTGACACTATTTATAAATCTTTCAAGATTCGTCTTTCGTACTGCGTTACACGCCCTGAAATTGAGCAACTTTTTGAGAATTCGTACACAACTCATGTATTTTGCTTTTGCACATTCAGTTTCTGCTGAGACATTTAATATCAAAGTTTGATTAAAAAGGGAAAATAATGTAAAATAACGTTTTAACTGTTATTTGCTTGACTTATTGATAGGTGTACCCGTCCTGCAATATATTTTTATTCTTTTCCTCTGATAATCGAAGTTTGACTTTGATGACTCAGCAAAAACTAAATGAGCGAAACCCAAAATTCATGAGCAGGTATTACATTAAACAAATCTTATTCTTTCAGCCCTACTGTGTCAATATAAGGGTCCAATAGATCACACTAGATCAGAAAACATGAGACTTGACCTAACGGTTTACAGGGAAGGGGCTTGAGGATTTTCTCGGTAAAGCAAGCGCATAAATGGACACAGAATTCTGTAAAATTTAATAGACGTCACATGATAATAGTTTGTATACTTTAAACATAACGCCACTTTTTATCAATATCAGCTCCTACCGTGTTTCGCCGCAAGCGATTTTGTTCTATGATTATTCGAGTCCTATCGATTTCAGCGGGTTGTCGAGAAGAGTAAAGTGCTCGCGAACTAACCTAGATATACCATGGAAATATTGCGGGGCCGAACGTGCTAGGTTTAAATACATGTACGGAACAGCTTACAGAACCCTATTGTTTCAAACTAATAGCAGATCGTCCACCCAACCGGTTCTCATCGCTCCAATACGTCAGTCTGGTTTGTCTGTCCGATTTCCTTAAAGTGAGCTTAGTTACAAACATTACTCAAAAGAGGACGCTATGGCACTTTAGGTCAAGATCGGGTAAGAGGTGAAACAATCGGATAAAAAGAATTACCGGGCACACCATCCTCGATAAACAAAAAACCTGTTAAATCATGATTCGTAACTGGTTTGCGATAAATAGACGTCATCTACCAGTAAATAGTGAAAGAGCGGGTACAGAACGTTGTCGTACTTAATGATCAAACAGCTTGATCGTTACTGAGGAAAAAGCCAGCTTTGCTGAGTCAAGATGAACGAGACGATGACACTATAGTCCAGCATACGGCACAAGACTCGGCACAGAATTGACGAAGCTACATAGGATGGTTGTAACCTGCAGGTTTCTTCAGCTGTGATATACTAGGTTATGAAGTTTCACTTTTCACAATGATATACCTATTGACTAATCAATGCGTGCAAAAATTTCAGATTAATTCTTAAAAGTCATTAAGTAACATACAAATATGTAATTAGTTGTAATTTAAAATACTAAATTTCTTTGACTGTTGTCATTGTATCACCACTTTATATAGCAAGTGTAATTGCCTTTAGTCAAGTCCTTCAAGCTATATATGCCGAACTGTGAGAGCTCATTAGATATACAAATTATAAATTAGTTGACATGGAAATGCGAAATGACTTTCAATATGTTTTAACCAGGTATAATCATCATTGTGCATAGCATGTTTTGCCGACTTTGAAGTAAATCCCGGTATATATCCCTAATTAGGAAAGTTCATTAAATATGCAAATTAGGAATTAGCTGAAGTGAAACTGCGTAATGACTTTCAATAATATTGTATCATAGTAATGACTTTCAATAATATTGTATCTTAGTATCTTTAATGTACATAACAAGTTTCATCAACTTTGATCGAGTCAATTCCGATATATCCCTAATTAGGAAAATTCATTAAATATGCAAAGAAGGAATTGGCTGAAGTAAAAATGCCTTTTGACTTTCAATCATGTTATATCATAGCATCTTTGATGTACATAGCAAGTTTCATCAACTTTGGTCGAGTCAATTCAAATATATATCTCTTATTTCAAAAGTTCATTGAATATGCAAATAAGGAATTGGCCGAAGTGAAAATGGTTAATGACTTTCAAGAATGTTGTATCATAGTATCTTCAATATATGTAGCAAGTTTCGTCAACTTTGGTCCAGTCAATTCTATTTCGTATCCCTAATTAGGAAAGTTCATTTAATATGCAAATTAGAAATTGGCTGAAGTTAAAATTATTAATGACTTTCAATATTGTTAAATTATAGTATCTTCAATATACATGCCTAGTTTTGTCAATTTTGATCACGTCAAATAAGACATATATCCCTAATTAGGAAGTTCATTAAATATGCAAATCAGCAACTTTCTTTCATATCACCCCTTAATGCCTCTCACGACTGATATATTTTGGTGTGATCAATATTTGTAGCAAATCTCATCAAATTCTCAGCAGTCGTTCTCAATGTATATTCATTTTTTTCTAAAATCGTTAATTATGCAAATGAGCAAAAAGTATAAGCAAGCCACACCCACCAAAAACTAATCACTTCTTGCCATTTGCAAACTTAATCTATGTATAAGATTTGATTATGATCTGATGAGCCGTTTTTTGAGATATCGGGCGCACAGTCGGACAGACAGACTGACAGACACACAGACAGACACACAGACACACAGACATCGCTGCAACATTAGCCCACTTGTGTGAACACGTGAGCTGAAAATGGGGACATCTCAGGTAAAATGTCGGCCCATTGCTCGCTCAGTGTGACTGGCATGTAAAATGGGAGTTAACAAAGACTGCGATATCAAGTGTCGCGCTAATTACTACACGATACCAGACCATAGACCCTCGAGAAAAACAAGGTCTATGGCCAGACTTACCATTCAAACTTTGTATCTCTGGATGAGAAGAATGGCAGAGTCAATATTAATCAGTCAGTGAGTGACCCATTGAATAACTGTTCGAAAAGAAAATTTACGGTATACAGAGAATAAGCTGTAGGTAGCAGGGAACTGCTTTCGAACGAATCTTTCTAACATAGGGAAAATGGAACACTTACTTTATGTTTCAGAGATGGCTCAGTACCTTTATTTACGTACAGATTGCTTTAGTTGTCACGTGATGCGGGAATTCAAGTATATGCAAACTGGTTACTAGGCTTACGGAGAAGCGGGCCTGATTAATTTGAGTATATATTGTACTTGTTTTACTAGACTGTGTACCTCATTGTGTCAGTAGTGGTAAACTGTATAGAAAGTGAGCTTAGCCCCAGGGAGATCGTGAAACACGCAGATGTTCATCTCTGGGTACGAGTCACAGCCAAATGCATTCTACGCGCGCGCATGGATACACACAACCGTTATTTTGCATTGCTGACGCCTTTTTTCCCGATTATCTGTATCTTTGTTGGGAGATAAAAAAGCTAGGGACGCGCTATCAAACATCAAAACTTAGAGACTACGAGAAATGTTAACACACGAGTACACATGACTGGACTGTTCTTGCCTTCAGGACTCGTACATTTTAAACGGGGAGTACGGTCGACACACACTATCGTGACCAAGTTGTCGAAATTCGATGTCCCAGTGCAAATGGGGCATATCTCCTATTCTTTAACACAGGGGTACGCCCCTCTTGAACTGGGCCATCGAATTGTATAGGCTTTGACGAAAATTTTCAAATTTAAGAAAAGGTTTCCAGAAAACTCGCTTAATTGTTATGATGTCGCAGTGCCCTTAAGTTGATGAGGTACGAAGGAAATCGATGACTTAATCAAGACTAAGAGAAATAAAGTTAGCAAGAAATATTGACTAAAATAGTTGAAAAAAAGAAAAAAGACGTCAAAATTGTTGAGCGCAAGTTGCTAGTGATTTAAGTTAATAACAGTGAACCACTATAACTGAACTAGTATGGTCTCTCCGGCATACCTGAGGAATATTGGCTCATTTCGAGATGTCGCGAGAGTTAGATATACAATATGTGATATGCTAGACTGCCTGTCAGGCAAAACACGTTATTGCATAAAAGTCGAAGGACAGACGTACGTGAAATGGAATAAGCGATTGTTTTAGCGGGAACTTACCAACATTTTGCATCTATGGGAGATAAAAATCAAACGACAGGGTAAATAAAACCTCGAGCTATTATGACTTGGAGGAAATAAAACGATACGATGACATTAACCACGACTAATATTTACCTGGCTCTGCACAGTATACGTGGTTCTCGTAAAAATTTCACAAAACTTCGAGAGAAAAAAACAAAACAACATGAGCAGGAAGTCTCTTCAGAGCACCTACGCCACTCAGACTGTGCAGTCATGCAATACCGACGTAAGAAACGTCGTATGGGCTAAACCACAACCGTAACTCATGCAAAGCGCTTGAGATCAAATCAAATTCGCTTACCTCTCTTCTGAACGCTCTGTTCCGGTGAATCACCCCGATATTGTTAACGGTGTACACTTTCCTCGCGTCTCCAAGACACTTCAAAAAAAAAAGACTGTTATTCTCGGATAATTAACTGGCTAATCCGCGAATTGCCCCGGGGCATTGAGTTCCCCCGTCGAATCGAAACGTCGAGCGGAAAGGAAGTCGGTATTTATCCGACTTGAAAACAGGACCTATCTATAGGCAATATCATATTCGGCATTAACGCACATGTGTACAGTGATACTGTAAGTTATACGCACACAGCTATTCATAAAGCCATTCATTTAAATCACAAGCATTTTCCCAAGTACTCAATTGCGTAAGACGAATACACATTGCTATGAAAAGGCGTTTCTTCTCAACTCGATAAATGATAAATGAAATTATGGTTATGTTATCTTAGAGCGTTTTTCAGCGATTAATACACTCTGTGAGTCATAATTTTAGAATGGAAGGGAAACGGAAAAGAAAGACTTTGCTTTGAAATCAACATTTTGCTGCCAGGAGCAAGGAAAATGTGCAAATTCCCTAATTGGGCCGTGTCTGCAGACAAAGCTCTGACTTGAAAGTTTATATCACTCTAAATTTACTGAAATTTTCCATATGACGCACCCAAGTGTTTTGCCGACTCTGATTGAGTTCTGAATCAATGCCACCAAAACGAACGAAACAGTGCCGTTTAGTTGAAAAGATGATGTAAACCCACGTGATTAATGTCACTCCTACGTCAGTCAAGAGTCGTTAGAGACAGCAGCAGTGAACTTGAAATCAAATTTTAGCTTCGTTTCCTTGGCGAGAGATGTTTCTTAATCAAATGTGATACTGATTGCTGTTGTACAACAGACTCACTGCATGGATAATTATTCTGCGACAAGAGTAGATATTGGTTTTATGATAGGCCAAAATTATCATTGTTAACAGGACATGCCGGTCCACAGGGAGTCCAGGTAATTTCGAAGTTTTTAGGTCTGACAAAAATTTAAAATTTTGGCCGGCCTAACACAGTA
>LD343019.1:241696-254684 GCA_001465055.1 Ptychodera flava | reverse complement strand
GTATACGAGTGTTTTTCGCGGAGCCGTACAACTTCGAGCCGAAGGCGAGAAGTTGTGCGGCTCCGCGAAAAACACGAGTATACGATGACGTCAAACAGAGAAAATATTCCATGGGATTATATATTTATCACATGAACAGTCTTCTTTTTTTTCTTTGATGTGGATGGATCAAAATTATTGTAACAAATTGCATGGTTTTCATCGCGATTTTGTGTTTTTCCTTACGCGGATTACTTTCATTTATTGAGTAAAGCGGCCCGTCACCCAGGAGATGTGCGAATGTTTACAGGCATACTTTCATTCATAAATCGAATTAAGCTGAACTTTTGATACATGAAATGGTATCTCCACCAATCAGACATACGGTTTCGGTCACGTGCGCATGTCAATCATTGTCTCGCGCTGGACCGATGCCAAGGCAAGTCTACCATCGGCGGACATGACTTTCACTGCGCTAGCGACGGATGACCATAGTATTTTGAGTTATTTAGAATATTTACAATTATATTTATGAAACTAATGCAACGACACGATCGAAACAGTACTTATCATTCTTAGAGATGCTGTGGATTTTAAAATATCATAAGTTTACGACCTTAGCGAGCCCAAAAGTTTCAGATCGATGACACACAGAGTGTACGCTTGTAAGTTGTAGTGGGCACTGCCGTCACCGGTCTTCGCCGGTGGCCATCTCGGTCGTCAATTTTTCGTCTTACGGACTTTGATGTTTGCTGTTACACATATATCGCCCGTAGGTATACGTACATCCCAATTTTGTTACTCGACGGGACTCTGTTCTGTTGTGAGTGTTGTCCGAGTAAACTTTCGAAATACATCGGATTCTACGGCGCTGCACTGTAGGTCGACAGCTTATGTTTTCACTATTAGCCTTACGCTGCAGGTTTGATTCCGATCGAGAAACGACGGAATAATTTGTGTGATGAAGGAAATTTATCGTTGTTCGTAAAACGACTTTATACTTGTGCCTTCTATGTCGCTTTCCCGAAGATTATACGGTACTCATTTATTAAGTTGAACTTTCGTTGAGGTGTATATTTCGGGTTATCGCCAACCTTGATCGCCAGGTACGACGTCGCTTGGCGATCGCCATGTACGACGACGTCCACTTTGAGCCTTACGACTGGAGCCGTGACGTTACTGAGCCATTATAATGATCGACAACTCCTCATTCGATTCTTGGGAATAGCTAAAGCTTTAGCGACTCGAAATGTCGTTGGACATGCCTTCTATATTTCCATATCTCGATTTATCGGGTCATCTTTTTGTCAAAATGCCATGAGAGCACGGCATCGATCACAACAAATCGGTCTGTGTGGCAACGTGCATGTACGAAAGGTACCATTGCAGGAAAAAAGTTCCGGTTGATGACGTACAACAGCGGTAATATGGATTTCTTATCTGTGCTGGTGTACGTCACACAGGTGGAGATACGGGCCAGTTCATGTGATAAATATATATATATATATATATACACACACGATGCTTGCCTTTGTTAATGACCAATCTCCTTCGATCCATGAACATTAGCGAGGTCGTCGCCATGTTCAATATGTTGACCGAAAATGCCAATTAATCGCCTCGTTCAATTTGCAGTAACTACGATAAATAACCATGCAATTACACACGGCCTCACTTTCGGATTCTCCGATGTACTTGTCTGCCCGGTTGCATGTAGAGACGATTGGTTTTATGATGAATTGTGTCCCGGGGCAAATTCCGCTAGAGAGATCATAAAACGAGTTCTGACATCATTGTTAATGGATTGTCTGATATTTGGACTTTCTTAAAGGGATGTAAATCAACTCGCCGATTTACAATTAGACCGATACTACATACAAAATTACACCTTCTTGGATTCTCAAGAAATAATGATCCTACTTTTTTGTTTTTAACTTGCATTGAGTGTGGCCTCCCCTCCTCGTCCAAGTTTCGTCGCATACTCAGCAGCCACGCTGCGTATTAATCTCGCTACTGCGCTACACCTGACTTGATATACATGCATGCACATAGACCTTATTTTGCGCAGCGTTATCTTCGCATCGTTTATGACTGGTTCAGAACAAGGGGGCAATGGATAGAATCACACATGCATTGTGCCTACGAACACGAAAGGCGATAATCACATACACAGCAAATTCGTGCCTGTGACTTTTCACTCCACAACGCCATTAGCGCGTTTTGCAGCGCCATTGTTCATGCCAATAATCACAAAAAATGTGCCGACGTCAGGCAATTGTGAGGTGAAATTGGATAAGCACACCATGGCCCACGGGAAATAACACAGCAAAATATAAATATAATGAATCTCGGGCTGCCAATCAGCAGAAATCACGTCCGCCTTTCTCTGACATCAATACACACAATCAAGTTTCAATTAGGCCCGGGGAATTTTCCATCCCTGGCGAGAGTAATTTGTTGTCGACAGTTTGGATACCTTTTGAAACTTGCCACGGGATAAAATTACGAGGATTTGAACTGTGTCGTTCTATGAACTCGAAGAGCGTTCCCTGCCATTGAAAGTTTTCATAGAGTATTCGCCTATAAACTTCCGAAATCTTCAGAGTTGACAATAAGAAAAACGTAAACGGTGTAACAAAACTCTCTGTAAAAATTATCCCTGTCATGTAAAAGATTTCAGTTTTCGTATCATGGACCGAACCTGCACAGTTCACTTTCATACATCGTCAATGACGTTGTACTGAAAACAGACCTGCTGATGTAGAGCTTTCATTAGACCGATATGCCTTCAGACCTTGGCAGTGATCGGGCGCATTTTATTCTAACGATATGCGTGTTAAGAGTACGGTATAAGAGCAGGCAATGCATGCAGTGTAGATAGCCGCAGGCAACGAGGACAGAAACCTCACAACTACATGCAATTATTGGATATTTCAAGAGTCGGATTATCAAATTTTGCAAAGCGCTTGCCATCAAAGGTGTGCGGATTTCATCTTTGTTCAATTTTAATTTTCGAAACCAGGAGATAATGAATAGGGGCCTAATGAACATACAAAGAAAATCTCATCGGACTGCGAAACATTGAAGATACCTCACATAGACACTTCGTTTATCTTGGCTTGGTCACAAGACACGCGCTGACTTACATGATTATATTGAACATTGTCGCTTATACATCGTCCTTTCTAACTTTTTCCGGGAAACGCATTATTACTCTAGCTATATAACACTTGAAGCTATAATGATTATAATTAACTGTAGCCTTAACACATATTGTAGATGTATAAACCTGTATTGCAATGTTCGAGGCGTGATTGGCTGATTGTTTGCTACAAAGCCACATAAAAGGCACTGTGTCCGTTCCTTTCTGTTGACGGGGCGTTGAATGGCTGGGTACTCTGTTTAAGAGCTTCTCACTGTACACTGAACTTTGTTCTGCAGCACGTTAAGAGCGACTTAACTGATGTGTACACTCAGGAATGGATCTCCTTTCATTTCAGTTTCTGAAATGTGAAAAATTACAACCTACAGACCCGTAAAACTAATCGGGCTATCTATTTCTTGAGTTGAACATCAAATGGATACACGTCACAGCGCCCAGGGTATTGCAAGGTGGAACGTCTCCTTCATGAACTGGGGATTCGTACATGAGGTATAGTCTAATCAGCGCCCTCTATATCTAAACATCGAAGCTTGAGGCTTAGATTTGTCTATCCGTCAGAGTACGCTGAGGACTATATCCGTCAGTCCACATGATCGATTGTTCCTTGGTTGCCAAATGACTTCAACTGAACACCATTGGGAAGCTTTTTGCAAAATGACATAGAATATAAATTTGAGAGTGGCAAATAACGGTAACACAAAATGACGACGAGATCAAATATTCCCATGCGCACACATGAAGGCCATATAAACCATGGATTTCCCATCGTCGATCTACTATATAGTAGGGCGCGGCTCACGATAATAGACAAAGTTGAAGACTGGGGTCGGGACCTTTATATTAGCAACCGGGAACAAATACTCCATGGTTGCCTTTCATGGACGTCGTATAGTCCCCTGCCCCATTTCTACCGCTGGCTGCGCTATGCTAAGGAAAAGCGTCAGGTATGGGTCGCCTTTCTGGTCAAAAAAATTGACTGAATAGTTAATGATACTGTCACCTGACAAGATCATGTGATCAAAATCCATAGACAAGATTTGCACCGATTCCTAGGTGTCTGTAGCAAATGACAACTTACTCCCATTTCCACTACTCATACCATAAATAAAATGTTTCTTTCATCTGTTGCAAGTAATAGTTAATGTAATATTAAATAATTAATATAATATTAAAATTATTGTTAGGGTAATGAGAATTTACATTTTAGGCATTTGAAAACCGTGGCTAGTTACTACACATTGGGTAACTGCGGAAATATTGCGCATGAACATTTTAAAGGCATAAAGATTCAGAAGCAATCAGAGTCACATATTTGTTGTGTTTACTCGTAGTTTGATACACGGGGACAACCATTTGTAATTCACGATCTCTGATCTGATAGGGCTTAATATTTCTTACGATAGGCGGTTTTCAGCCCCAGTGAGAGGATGATATCTCGGGAAAATACAGTGAAGGGGACATTTATAATGAAATAAACTGGTTGTCAGAATAGAGGGTCGGACGAAATAATCGAGTGTATGTTTTTGTCGATTACAAGGACCAGCAGAATGGCAACACTCTGCGGGAAACAGCCAATGACCGTAGGACTGACGTTAACTTAGAACGCAATTCACTTGCAGCATTTTCCTATACATCATACGAGGTGTGTCACATTTAAGGTATGTGTTCAGGGTTAGACAGCATGTACATATAATGACAAGCCTGGATATAAAAGACGATGAAATCGTCCGTAGAATTTTTTGCAAGGCTTCACTTTCAAGCCTCCGGCGTTTTTCTATCTAGACTGTTCTATCTAAACTTCATTTAATCGCTGTGCTCGATACTATCGACCGATGACTGCCATGCTTACAATAGCTAATACCGGACCCTGTTTTAGCATAGCGCGGCCAGTTGTAGCGATGTAGCAGGGGACCAGACTATCAAGGACGATGTTTGGGCCCCTCCGGCGTCTTGACGTAGATGGCGCTGTCCTAAAGACTGTAGAGAGCTCGCAAAGTATCTTCTTCGAGTTGTCCGCAACTATTGGTTTGTTGAAAATTTGGATGTGTGGCATGCCGTGCGCATATACACTTAAAATGCACCGTGGCTAAAAGTAAACTTCTGCAGCAAGAGTTTGAGACAGTGATGTAATAAATACTTACCGTAAACATAATAGCTGTTACAGCAGACAATCCTGTTCGTTCATGAGACTGACAAAACTCATAGATCTTTTCGTCATATTAGACATTTCCAGTTTGATATTCATGTAAAACCTAAAATTTTACTTTGGCTTCTGTAATCTTATAGCTTGGGTAGCAAAATCGCATTTACGGTACCGAGAATTGTGTGTCCACATTGTCGTTTGCATTTTAAATTTTTCGTCGAAAGTCCTGCTTGGGAAATGGTTGTAGACACGAACGTGCATGGATCACTCCTGGTGGCCTCTGGAGATCGTGCTTGTTTTGAGGAGAACATTTCCGTTCGCGATTGGTTTTTAGTCCGCTATCCCAACGTTAAATATTAAAAGGGTCCACAACATTCTGGTGTATGGTCCATGACCTGCAGTCGTGTCTTACCTGATGCAAGGCCTAGAGGTAAAAAAAACGGTGAGGTGCAATATATAAATCGAGGATTTTATTCGCATTTTAATGGGTTCATGTGGCTGAAGCGTCCCTCTGATTTATCTGGATGTCACTTGTTCATCATATTTCAGTTTTCTGCTCAGGAGGCGGCCGCCGCCGATGTGTGACGCAAGGGATGCACAAACCAGACAAAGGAATGAATTGCCAGTGCAAGTGGCAGTATAGTATATGGTAATCTCCGTGGGGGCGTGCGGTCACGACTCGGAGACCCTCTAGCTTGGTTAGATTTATCCACGCCGTAATGCAGCTGCCACACCACGCTTCAATCTCTGTGTGGAGATTGAGTATATATCACAAGTCGCTACGTGAAGACCCTACGCATAAGACACTGACAGCCGATTCTGTTTACTGATGTACTTTACTCACTTTGTCAATTACTGCAATTTTTACAATGTCATGTTTAGGACATGTTCAACGACCGATGTAAGCATTTTCAATTACAATGGCAATAAAATATTGCATTTCATACATATTGTGATTAACAACTTTTAAATAACCTGTATTTAGAGAAAAGACAACACGTACCTTTGGTATTGTAAAAAGGTAGCAAACAGGACAAAATTCAACAATAAATATTACACATGACGTATTCAACATATATAATATCCTCAACAACCACAGTTCTTGAGCACTATGCAAATACAACAAATAATGTGAACGCATATTAAAACAAATAAACCTGCCAAGGAAAGAAGAAATAAATACATGCAAAACTATATATTAATTGAATAACAAAATGTCTCAATCAATTCAAAATCACTACAAGTGAACATTAAAAATCAACCAGTTCTTGCATAGCATTATCATTGTACGAGGGACATCGCACTCAACCAAGTAACTTGTTCTCGTGGAGTACAGGTTGTAACGACTATAAGCTCCGTTATTGAACCAGTCTTTTTAAGATTGTCTGTTGCACGCCGACTCCGGGCCCGAGTTTTGTTTCTTGATTTCGAAACGAATTGATTTAAAGTTTTGGGGATTTTTTGGGGGGTGGATTCATCTTTATTTAAATCTTCATATCAAATAAATGGATATGTAAATATTACAGTGACATGGATACGCAAGTATCGCAAGTATCCAAGGAAAATGGACATGTTGTAAGAGGCTTAAATTTATATTAAACTTTTTATCCTCTCAAAGCTTTCTAATACATCAGCCTTTGCACCCACCTGCTTTTCCATATTGTACCTTAAAGTAAACTCGTTTTTGATTACAACTTCAATTGGTGTATTTTCATAGGTCACCCAATACTTATGGAAGCTTCATTTACCAAGAAGGAGAATTAGAATTTGAAAGACATATAACTTTTTTCTTTAGGTTTGACGTTCTCACAAGCTTCTGAAAATATAATGTTTGATGATGTTATTTCAATATATAAATCCAAATATCCGGAGATGACGTATTTAAGCTTATTCTAACATCTCACAGCGATATGACAATAAATAAATCCATGTTCAAAAGAGACAATCTGATGACAAAAATTGATTTAAAGTTTCCTCAGAGAAAATTTGAGCCAAAGTTTAAGACTTTCAATTTCGAGGCACTTACTACCTGAAGGCATGAACCTAATTAAAAGCAAAAGGAGAGTTAATTTTATTGAGTAGCTATTCGGAAACATTTCCCAGGGTCTCTCTCCGATATAGTACGTAGTAAACCAGCGATTTCTTTTGTTGACAGGCAAATACAAATGAAATATACCTCTCCTCTCTTTTGTTCATTTTGGAAGACGGAAGTCCATGCAACATTTTATGATGGATGAACTGATGAAATTATTCCCAGATTATTGGCTATAGCACGACGTAAGTCTCACCTAACTGGCCTTGATATTATTTATGGATCGTTGATTGAAAATTGTATACTTTAGGGTCAATGTTAACGGCAAGTTTACATAGAAATGGCGTTTGTATGACATTAATGTCATTTGTCGTATTCACAATTGCTATGCCTCTTCCTTTATTGATGGGTTTTATTGAGATTTCTTTGGTTTTAGACGGATTGTTCAGAGCAGTCTTTTCTGCTAGAGTCATGTTCTTTCTGATGTGGGTTGCGAATGGAATTTCCTCTATCGATCTAATTTGCTTCGAGACAGTTTTACAATTTCTGGGTTTTCCGCTGTTAGTAGTGTCGAACATGGACTTATCTTAGAAGAGATGATTGACTGATTGATTGATTGTTTCTCATGACATTGCACAATCTTGTGATGCGAATAAATTTGTTGAAATCTCATACGACAATTTTTCTGTATAGGCACTTCTGAGTGGGAATACAATTCAAGCCTTTGCTAAATGATTTGATTGCAACATTTGTTAAGGTTTGATTTGCAAGATTATTGATGAATCTGAGAATCTTTCTGAGTTCTTGTCTTTGTTTAGCCTTCCATTTCTGTTTATGTTCTTCCTGGCGTTTTTTATGTTTTTGTTTCCAAAGAGCAAAACGAGACCAAAAACCAAAGGCAGAGACGTTTTTCATAAAATTCACGAAAGCTGCAAAAAAGTGAGCTAAGCTACCACTAAAAGGCAAAAATATCTTCTCTTTGTTCATAAAACCCTGACCGAAGTTAACGATCTTTTTGAGGCCAGCACATCCTCCAAAAAGCAATGCAATGCAGGTCCGCTGTCACGTTTAGGTGGGTTCCCACCAATACAGTTGCTTTATGAGGCGCATAAAAATTCTAAAGCAACATTTTATTATAGAAATAACGGGCGACGCGCTGACCATTAACGTTTATTTATGGGCAAGGGCGAGAGGAAAGCCAAAAATTAACAGGCGAGGCTTGCCGAGCCCGTTAATTTGGCTTTCCTCGAGCCTGCGCCCATAAATAAACGTTAATGGTCAGAGCGGAGTCTGTTATTTCCATTATATTATCAACGAACCGGAGAAAACCGTCAAAATTTGCGAAAATTTTTGGCGCGAACGACAACTGGGCCAAAGAACTGAGCAATACGCGACGCACTGTCACGCGCGCTGTAAAATATTGGCAAATCCGGAGATATATTCAGAAAAAAGTATCTCAACTTGGCCCACAAGTGCTCCATTTTATTTTGTGATTGATTATGATTTACGTTTAGCTGTAAAGTTACGATACTTTGAGTTGTTAATCTTATTATTCATATTCACGGGCATGTAAACAGACCATTACTGTGTATTTGTGGTCAGTCACATGGTTCAGCTCGACCAATCAAAATGCGACAGGCAGGGCATGGTAATATAATGCTTATTTTGTGGGTGTAGGATACCATACTTTCATAGACGCAGCTGTTTCAAGCGCAGCAGTTCGAAAGAGCCTCATTTTAAATATTTTAGTAAGAACGCGTCTCGGGGACAGAAATTCGGGCTTTCAAATTTCAGTAATTCTCTTCTGATCTGCCACTCGTGGGGACTCACTTCAAAGTTCTTGATAAAAGAAAAAATTTCACTGTCTTGCCTTTTCGAAAATAGAAAATTTAAATTCTCCCAAAAGAGTTAAAACATAGAGATGGCGGCCATTTTGAATTTCAAAATTTGTTTCTCTAGTACCAAATGTTGCATGATGACACATGAATTTTATTCTTGCTCTGGTAGAGAATGGTCGGAAGTTTCATGACGAAAGTTTGAGCGAAACTTTAAGTCTTTCAGTTTCGAGGTGCATATTATCTTAAATCAAGTTATACCGGTACGGCTTTGTCAAACTGTTCGACATGTTGGTCGGTGAATGTCTTTGTAGTTACTGCTATGGTTTAGGTCATAACTAGCAGAGGTCATATCAAAATTGTCATGAAAAGATTACTTTGTAATGTAACAATTCTAATTTACTGTATTCGCATAACTGATATCAGTCGAATGGTCGAATCACGGACAAAGATAACTCTGCTTGTAACACATGTGGCATTAAAAGACTGAGGTCTTGAACATGACGATCTTGTTTTTTCAAGCCATCATCCATCGGGCGAACGCCAAGGTACCCACAGCCCATTACCCAAAGGAGCAATGAGGCGTTAGCTTAAAGTGCCTTGCTCAAGGACACAACATCGTATTGAAGTCTCGAACTTACCAGTGTTAACTGATAATGACACGCTGGCACGATATAATGATAATATCATTATATCGTACCAGCGTGTCATTTATGCCAATGCGTCGTTTTGATTGGAAGTCAGTACTCGGAAACCACTGATTCACCGATTTACCGGTGTTGGTATATGGCATAGTAGGGAGGAAACACAAGGTACCTAGATAGCAGAAAAAAAGCAACATTCGAACTGAACAAATGATTTTAATGTAATGGCAGTCATCAAAAAGTGTATATGTTTAGAGTTTTGTATTTAGAACTTCTTTGTTAGAGCATGGGCTTGCGTTTCGCCAAAATCAGCGTATGCGTTGCTTCCTTGGTTACAGCCAAGTATGCGTGCTATGAATCCTCACCGTCAACCTATAGGCGCTAGATTTTAGACAGGGATTGCTTAGTATTTGATTCTGCTTTTTCCTATTTTTTCGTGCTCAAACTACGAACGGAACAACTTTTTATACCACAGACATTAATTGACTTAATATTATAGCAGTAAGCCCCTTTGCAAACGGATATACATTCCATTTGGCTACAATATAATGCGCTTCAAATAGCACTCGCCTGCAGCAGCTATGTGGCGGGTTGTACCCAAATATCGTATACACCCGCCTACAGCTGGGGTTATTGCTTATTGCCCTTCGAAAGACCTTATTCCTTGTAATCTGCTCTGTTTGATGATTGTAAATTGCAAACTTTAAATTCAGTTAATTCTCGATGGGGTTCGAACTCTAAACGTACGGCACTCAGTCATATAGCGAAGATATCACAGTCAAAACCGCTCGGCTAAATCCTTACCTTTTGACGTAAGTAGTGCCTTACAAATGTCGCTTCCATGACATCATCGTTCAAACCTCCTGCACCGATACTACACTAACTATTCACTATGTAATATTGAAGTAATAGGTTTTCGTATCTGTTCTCTCGTAAATCAAGAAAACTAAATCATAATTGGACGATCTGTTACACAGGACTAACTTTTTCGGAAAATTCATACAGAAGGCAAGCGGATTGTAAATCGAAAATTCCGAAACCACCTTTATTGCTTTTATATGAATGCAGGGTCATATAGTTCAATAAACTCAGCTGTTTCATTTTTTAAAAATTGATTTAATGCGTTATAGAGTCTTAGTGTGGAATTGCACGAGGAGCAGATCAAGAAACATATTCAGTCACATTATTATTGGTGATCTTTCAATATTGCTGTCCTTCCAAGCATTTAAAAATTCTTACGTAATCTTTCTTGCCATTGTGTTGTGGATTTACATGTAGTCTACAGGTTGAATCGAAAGCAAAGATAAAAGATATTTAGGGAGCCTTCATTAATTACAGGGGGTGGACCGGGGAATTCCGTGCGCACCCGCACTGTAAAATGTGACCCTCCTCTATCCTCTTGTCGAAAATGTGACCCTTCCCCTTGTCCGACATTCTAAAACTTGACACTCCCCCAAAGCAATACATATTCTCTCCAGGAATCACTGAACCAGTATCAGATAATTTACATAACAATTGGTTTAATTGTTATGTAAGTTAGGGACAGAAATTACAGGGGGGAAGGCTGACGTTTTGGGAGGGAGGGTCACAATAATTATCTCGCAAGCATTTTTGAAGGATCATAAATTTGCGGGAGGGTCACCTTATTTTGCACAACTAAAAGAAGGCAAGATGTGGCTGATATTGTGCTTCAACCAAAATTATCAATCACAATACATGGGAGTCTATCAGGCAAACTATTGACAACTTTCCACCGCAAAACAAGCTATATCTGTACATTTATAAATGGTTGATAATATATGTAAATGCACTTGTGGCAAATGGGAAGTAAAACGTGCATGTGTGTACAAGAAATTAGATTTTTGGATTCCATTGAAAATGTTGATTCCACTGTACATGGTGGTCCATGAGGAAATTATGAAATTTTTTTTCCAATACAAAACTTGGTATATTTGTGTATTTATGTACTCTTGATTATTAATATTAATGCACTTGATTAGACTAGGGTGGTTACAAGTGGATGTTTGTGCAAGAAATTGGATTTTGGAATTTAACTGAAATGTTGATTCACTATACATGCTGGTCTATGAGAAAACTATGAATAGATTTTCTCAATAAAAAACTAGGTAAATTTGTGTACTCATAAACTCTTGATTATTGATGACAGTGCATTTGATTAGACTAGGGTGGTTACAAGTGGATTAGCGAGCAAGAAATTGGATTTTGAAATTCTACCTAAATGTTCATTCACTTTACATGGTAGTCTATAAGGAAAGTATGAATAATTTTTTCAAATATAAAACATAAAACTAACAATATTCCTGCATTTATAGATGTTTGATAATTGATATACACTTTGCCACCAGTCCAACATGTTTTTGTCTCTTGTCGTTCATCAGTTTCAACTGTTCAAGGTGTTTAATGTAGGATACTACAACGTCCTCTTTGCTTGTGAAGCTTGTCGACTCGGATATGTATGCATTTAAAAGAATCAATGTATTTCGTCGGTGATTTCCTATTCAGGAAATATCACATGGACAATCGAAGGTTTGGCCCTAAAATCAGCTTCTTTTAAAAGTGACCCCCCCAAGATAGGTTTTAAAACATGACGCTGCCCCTTGGACAGTTTTCTAAAAAGTGACCCCCACCCCATTCCCCGGTCGACCCCCACCTCTAATTACTGAAGGCTCCCTTCCTCAAAATTAAGTTCTCACGCAGTCGCAATGTATCTTTCGCAATTAAAAATGCATTTCACAAATATCATATGTACTATGAATCTGTGAAAAATTGATAAGACAAATAACTTATAATCGTCGTCTCCATCATCATCATCAGCATCATCATCATCATCATCATCATCATCATCATCATCGTCATAATCATCACCATCATCATCATCATCGCAGAGAGGTAAACACACGTTTCATGTAGAATGAAATATCATTTATTCACTTTTAAAGAAGGAAGTATCTAATGTCAAATCGAGGATTACCGGGTTATTAATTATTACCAGATTATTATATTTTGCACGATCATAAACCTTTCCATATGGCCTGTCTGTAGCATGTCTGCATGGTGATTGCACATTGTATATTTTACTGAGACATCAACGATATATATATATATATATATATATATATATATATATATATATATATATATATATATATATATATATATAATCCCAAGGTT
>LD343019.1:216090-227009 GCA_001465055.1 Ptychodera flava | reverse complement strand
ATTTAGCACTGTAATTTCCTACGAGGACATCTGTACACTTCTATATATATATATATATATATATATATATATATATATATATATATATATATATGTATATATATATATATATATATACATATATATATATATACATACATACATATGTTCATGTTTGCTACGCGAGGAATGTTTCTCTGGCATCAAATTCTTTGATTGCATGAAAAATCTGCTCAGCTATAATAAGTAATTAAGGAATCAAAGAACGGATGCGTCGGTGGTTAGACCTAACCTAGGGAACGTGTTTCGTTACAATTCTGCTCAACCAGTCCATACATCCTCGGACATAGCGTATTTGATAGTACAAGCATTCAGATTAGCTCGTATAAAACCGTCTACTTTATCTGTGACACCTTTTTCTTGAATAGGTCCTAATATTAATATCTTGTCAAGTTGTCTTCTCCCATTGACATAAGCCAACTTATCATATCATCACTAAGATGGACCGCTGTTCCATCGTCAGCCATGATTGAATGAGTGACGGTCAAATAGTGAAATGACACTCGCCTTGCGCTAGAGGTTTCCTTTAAATTTGTTGATTTAAGTTATGTTAATACCACCGATGCCAAACACGGACAGATGAAACATTGGTTCCTACGCTGAATAGCAGACCACATTGGCTGATCAAAGGCACGTGAAATAAATGTCAACTACGAAGTACATCAGATGGGTTATTAGCCCTTCGTGGTAGGAGATCATTAGCCCTACTGACGTATGGCAAATAGCCACCTGCTCTCAGGGGCAATAAATCCATGTATTCGGGTAATAACAGGGCTCCCAAAGAGAGCTAAGCCGAGCATGTGAACACCCTACATGAGCAAAAAAAACATTAGGCTGAGCGTGAAAACGCCCTACATGAGAAAAAAAACCTTGGGCTGAGCATGAAAACGCCCTACATGAGCAAAAAACATGTTGCATTGTGGGTATTTTCAAGATGGCAGCCGCCATGACAGCCTGCACTGAAAGCTCTGGTGAGTACATATTTTGGTCGATTCTACCATTGAGAAGCATTATTTTGGAAAAATAAAAACATCAGAGTATGCAGCAGTGTTTCAAGTGTCTATGCACATACTTCATTACATAGCAGAAGCTCAAACTACAAAGATTACTTCAACACAAAATCGCTTAGTGTGTTTAGGATAGACTGCATGCACATACACATGCATTGCCTCTGAACATGGAGCTACCACTGCTCTGAAGCACTGCAAGAACTCTCTTACACATTGCACAGCAGACAAGCGATGCATGTAGTCGCTTGTACACTGTACAGCTCAAATGTGTTTGAAGTTTACAGCTACAGTCATTCACCTACTTCGAGTTTTAGTGCTGAAGTAATTATTACAGTTTGAGCATCTGAGATGTAATGAACTGTGCATAGACACTTGGATGCATAATGCAGAGTCAGATTGTGTCCTGCATATGCATTAAGATGATTTAAAATATGTCACTTTTCATTCAAGATAAGGATTTTTGAAAAAAGTCTCCAAAATATCAATGTGCTTGCTATTTGTCGTGCATCATGTGCATGTTTGTGTGAGTTTTACTATTTAGCAGAGAATTAGAGAGCTATTAAAAGGCAGTGAACACTATACATGTATCATTGTGCTAATGATGGTAACCTTCACCCATCAATGTTAAGAATAGCTACAGGTCAGAGATCATCAGCTTTATTAATGCCGTGAATATTTGGAATTCCATTGCCCATCTATTCGAAAAAGTCAAACTTGTCGACTTTTAAATCAAAATTAAATGAATATCTTTTCATGATGTACTGTATGAAGGTTCAGATCTGGATTAGCCTGTCATAGTCTTTGACATTTTCTCTTTCACTCTCTCTGCTACTGTATTTTTCTAGAGGTTCCAAATTTTAAATTAAAGTACAGGTAACCATAGCTAGCTGTTGTGAACTGTCTTGTTAGCAGAAACTAATCAAATTTGTACTCAGCAACTTCTCAACAATCTTCAGCTGAACTTATATATCATCAAAAACATATATCAACAAAATTAAAATATTTTATAACTCATGACAGCTTCTCTTTTGTTTTCCAGAACCACTTGTTTGAGAGAAAAACGGAAGATGAGCAAGACACAAACCAGTTGGGATGTCTCACTTAGATGAGGCAGCAAAGGGGGGGGTTGACACAGGGTGTTTGACATTACCACAATCTCAATGGGAAGTTTAATTTGTGGATTAGAATGGGAAAAGTTGAACAGCCAGTATGGCCCTGTGTTGCTAGCTTTCAGCACATGCATTTTACATGTAAGAAGATACAGTGCTTGACTTGTCACATTCATTTATTATTTTAGAATGATTCATGAATCAGTACAGTTTTTGTTTTCTACTAATTGCATGTATGCTATATTAGTAGTCAAAGACCCTGGATTATTGGCACAGATAGTTTTTGACACTGATCAAAATGGTAAAACTTGCAAAATTTGAGAATAAAACCATATTTGTGGACAGTGCGTAACACATTAATCAAGTGTGTCCTGAGTCTTTTTTTATGTTGTCAAACAGATTCTAGCATTTTGCATGTTAGTTCACAACCTAATACCAGTGAAAGCATACTGAAGAGAATGCAAGAGGACTTGCCATGGAAGTCAACAAAAGTTAATGTGTTTCTAGTCATTGTACATACCAGTAATGATTTGATCAGTGAGGTGTAACTCTGATACACATAATTAGTTATTGGTAACCCCTGCCTGCACTATTATCCTAAATCAAATCAAAAGAGGGTCATATTATCTGATTGACTTCCAGGGTAAATCAGTTGCATAATGTCTATGGTTGGTTATCCAGTACCAGGGTTGGAAGAAATAGTGCGAAACTTAACTTGGGTAACGTCAAGAAATCCAAATATGATACTAGACTAGGTACCGGTACATATAGGATGAAATGAAAGTAATGTCAAAAATAGTGACTTTCCCTTCAATTCACCAGCACTCTCACATTTTATGAAATACCAGAAACTAATATTATTTTATGGAAAAGATTTATTTTTCACTTATTTATTCAAATATATTTACTGCTTGCATAGTAAATGAAATTATGTTATTGAAACTAAATAATATGAAATAAACAGAAAATAATATAAAACTGTATGAAACAGCAAGTGTAGCCCTTTTCTTGAAAGAACACATCTCCATAAATATGCCGATAAAACTCACTGACTGAAGCAGACTTTGGTGCTGCAGAATACAAAACAAGACCATGTTGGCTTTTACTCTACTGGGATATATACAGCTGACAGAAAAGCTAACAGATTCCTTTTCTGCCTATTATTCTGCTTTTCTGTCTATAGAATAAAGATGAGTCTACATGCCTTATCGAGTGAAAAACTTGTAGAACAATCTACATAACTGTCTTTTGTTAAATAATTTAGAGATATGATTGTGTTTACTGGAATGTTAGAATCCCTTCATTTTCATCAGTACCATTCACTTCATCAGCTGTTACAGTTTCATTGTTATTGTTGTCATCTGGGATTTGAATGGCATTCTCAATGCTATGATCTTCCTCTGACAAGTTCACCTATGACCATCCGTACAGCAAGGTATGTAGAGTTGCATGCTGTTGTAAATGAAGGAAAAGTTCAGGAGTTTTTTAACAACAGAAATATGATCATTTTTCACAGTTTACAGAAAGGTTTAGCTTTAGTATTAATCATGAATAAAAGTATAAGCACATCCTTTGTACATAATTTGAATGGTCTTCAGTTGACTGGAGTTATTGGAGCTTGCTAGTCGAGGACAAAATCTGTTTACGACCCCCTAAAAATACTCGTAAACATGCACATCCATTGCTTCAGTCTCTTGTACACAGTTTACAGCACACTGTGAAGTAAAGTTGTATAGCAGTTAATCACCCACTGAGCGATTTTGTGTTGAAGTAATCTTTGTAGTTTGAGCTTCTGCTATGTAATGAACTATGTGCATAGACACTTGAAACACTGCTGCATACTCTGATGTTTTTATTTTTCCAAAATAATGCTTCTCAATGGTAGAATCGACCAAAATATGTACTCACCAGAGCTTTCAGTGCAGGCTGTCATGGCGGCTGCCATCTTGAAAATACCCACAATGCAACATGTTTTTTGCTCATGTAGGGCGTTTTCATGCTCAGCCTAATGTTTTTTGCTCATGTAGGGTGTTCACATGCTCGGCTTAGCTCTCTATGGGAGCCCTGAATAACAATTGGTTACAGACTCTCATATTCCTGGCTCAGCTATGTTTATAATGACGTAAATTGTAACAGTCCAATTGCTTTCCCAAATAAAAGCGAAAGGGATATTCTAAAAATGTAATTTTACTACATTTCGCCATATCAATATCATCATATTCTGTTAAACAGCCCAATAAATCTTGAAACCTAATTTCAAAGCGCAAGGGCGGGCACGCGCAACTGGCCTAATTGGCCTAACTGGCCTAATTTTGGACTGAAAATACAGAAACTGCTTGAAAATGAAGTAAAAAACATTAAAATGCAAAAGATGACTATGTCACCATAAAAATGAATAAAATATACTTAGATTCTCTGCAAGGTGACACTCTCAGTGGCTATGCATGCATGCATGCGGAAAATCAAATAAAAATATGTGACCATACAGCTGCTCTGTATGTCATTCAGTAACACGTTATCACGTTAACACGTTTCACTTTATTCGACATTGAAAAGGCACTTTTAATTATTGTCTACTAATCTCTTTCAGACAACAGTACGACAAATAGTACAAAACCAGTGATTTAACTCCCACAAAATTAGGAATTATCCTCGCTTTCCGGTGATGCGACTGAGATGAGCAACAAGAGCGATAACACTGAGCGTGCTCACATGTTATACTCTACAATGGTTCGCTATTACCTTGCTATCATATTAACAGTCGCAGTCATAGTACTTATTCAACTGGCCTACCTTTCAAAGCGGACTTATGTTGTGGAGCAGAAACATATATCTGCCGTGCGTAAGCTGAACTTCACGCGACTAAACCTCTATGATGGTGATTCTCTTCCACTGCAACGGCAGATCTCCAACCATACCTGTGATATATCATTCGCGTGTATGAAGACGCTGAAGGAATACATATACAAAGGTTGGCAAACACTACTGGAGAAAAACGACAACGGCTATGTTCTGTGCAATGTTACTAATAGCAGCCAACCGTCAACGATCAATAGAGCGAAGCCACAACCCGACCCAGTTGTTCCCAATATCGCCCACTACGTATGGTTTGGCAATTCAACGTTTCGCTTCGATAACCTCATCTCTCTTCTCAGTGCCCATAGAATCATGAAAGCTGAAAAGATTATGTTCCATACCGACTCTGAGCCGACGGGAAAATACTGGCTGGAAGCCAAGGATAGCATACCCAATTTGAAAATATTGCACCGAGAAATGCCGATGACGGTCTTCAATTATTCCCTTAAGAAGGCAGACATTCGTCATCGTTCGGACATCAGCAGGCTTGAAATTCTATTCCAATATGGCGGCGTATACATGGATAATGACGTCATCGTTGTCCGTCCACTGGATGAGCTACGTCACTACGACTGTGTACTCGGACGAGAGGGTTCGACCAGAGTGAACAATGGTATCATTCTAGCGAGGAAGCACTCGCTTTTTATAAAACTATACCTTGACAGCTATCGAGTGTACAATCGATTTTGTTGGAATTGCGACTCAATACAATTTCCGAATACCTTGGCCAAACAATGCCCTCGTACGGTTCATGTGGACAAGGGTCACCTTATCGTCGATGGCGCTCTTAATGAAATATTTTGGGGAAACTTCAACTGGACGGATGGTTACTTCACGGTTCACACTTTCATTCGCTGGGCCTTTGGTTTGCCGGAGGACGAGGATAAAAGTATTAACTTTTCTGCCGACAGTATAAAAAACCTCAGCACGCCCTTTGGAGAAATGTGTCGCTTTGTGTATTACGGTAGCAGAGACATCATCGGAACCTGATCTGGTTCGTGTACTGTCAAACTCTTCGCGGTGAAAATGCTGACGCAGTAAATATTATCGTCCCTTTCAAGTCAGTCACAAACAAGTTTGCATAGAGGAAACGGCATCCGGATCTATATTTTGAAATCAACTAACTGCATCTAATTATTAAAGGCCCATGAGCTGCAACTCTGCTAATTTTGTCGAACCTCAAGATACCTACAATTTCCTCAGATATTGCAATCTGAAATTTGAACGATAGTCATTAACTATGCCTTAAAAACGTTTGCTTTTGACAGAATAGGCAAGAAATTGAACAGAATTGTGTTTATTTTGATTTTCTTGCCATTTTCAGAATCTTGCCGTGTTATGTGAAAACGGAGTTTTTTGTCAAAGTGAAGTGAATCCCTTTCTTGTCCTTTCAGTGGGTTGCACCATGTTGTATTTGTAAAGATTCAAAAATGTACATGCACCATTTACGCTGTTTATCATGTAGTTGTAAGGAGGCGGTCATATTTTGGGGCGGCACTCGTTTATTCTTTGTCTCACTGAAACCACCCAATGCAGTCCCACTCAGTGGATAATTATAAATGAGTAAACATCTCTGAGAAAGAACATTTCTATGAACTAATAAATATAAAATCATGAAAATAATGCCATAAGTTGCAGCTCATGTGCCTATAAGCAATAACCCCCGCAACAGCCGAGTATAGACGAGATGTGGGTACAATGCATGACATATAGCACGAGTCGATAGGTAAATGCTATATTGAGTGAATTGAAAATGTTTAACAGAGCCTTCAGTAATTACAGGGGATGAGCAGGGGGAATTGGAGGAGGGTCACAATTAGAAAACTGTCCAGTGGAAGGTCACTTTTTATAAATCTATCTCGGGGAGAGTCACTGTTAACAGAAGCTGATTTTACAGCCTAACATTTAACTGTCCATGTGGTATTTCCTGAATAGGAAATCACTGATGAAATACACCGATTCTTATAAATACATGCAAATTATCCACAAGCTTCACATGCAAAGAAGATGCGGTGGTATCTTACATTAATAAAGTAGAACATTTAAAACTGATGTAAGACAAGAAACAAAAACATATATGTAAAAGTGTCCCTTACAGTACACGTTGCAAAGTGTATATCAATTGTCAAACGTCTATAAATGCACATATATTGCTAGTTTTATATTGAAAAAAAATGTTCGTTGTTCTCTCATAGACGACCATGTATAGTTGATCAACATTTTCGTTGAAATTCCAAAATTTAATTTCTTGTACGTATACGCACTTGTTACCACCTAATTCTGATAAGTACATTTATATCAGTGATCAAACATCTATAAATGCACATATTGCTGGTTTTATATCGGACAAAATTGCTCACAGTTTTCTCATAAACTACAATGTATTGTGGACCCACATTTCTGGTTAAATTCCAAAATTCAATTTCTTGTACACATAAGCACTTGTAACCAACCTATTCTAAAGAAATACATTTATATCAACTATTAAACGTCTATAAATGCACAAATATTGCAAGTTTTATATTGAAAAATAATTGTGATTTTCTCATAGACTACCATTTATAGTGAATCAACATTTTCGATGAAATCCACAAAGCCAAGTTTTGTACACATATGCACTTTTTACTTCCCACTTCAAGCAAATCACATATTATCAAACATTTACAAATATACAGATATAGCTTGTTTCTTGAGGGGAAAATGTCAATAGCTTGCCCGATAGACTCCCATGTATTATGATTTGATATGTTTGGGTGAAGCACTATATCGGCTACATCTTGCGTTCTAATAGTTGCACAAAATATGGTAACCCTCCCCAAAGGCATGAGTGAAATTTCATTGCGCTTCGAAACCGTTTTAATGAAAAAATGGGCACCCTAAAAAAACACCGGCCATCCCCCTGTAATATCTGTCCAGTGAGTTTAGTAAATTAGCAGATGCTGTTTCAGAAATTCCTGGGATTAATACGGCAGTGGTTGGAGATCAAATCTTAGAATGTTGTACAGGAGGAGGCCAACACTTTAGACGCGAGGATAGGAAGAGGGTCACATTTTACAGTAGAGGTAACGGTGTGCCCTGAATTCCCCCGGCCCATCCCTTGCAATTACTGAAGGCTCCCTCAGTAAACGTATTCGTTTATACAAATGAGCAGTGTTTGAGTTCGCAAATCAACTTATAATACGTTGTTAATCAATGGAGAATTTTTATCGGCCTAGATTCTTGCACTGTCTAATTCACCTGTGCTTAAAAGAAATAATATTTTCACTTGCTGTACTTGTGCCAAGTAAGTTTACTCTTGTTGTTGTATTTGAGGTTTTATTGGTAAGAGTAATTAAGGTTACAGCACTTGGCATAAGTGTGTAGCATTATACTTCTCAATTTAATCGGTTTTGGTTTGTAGTATATTAATCCATTTACGACAACGTCTCTCTTGTTTTTCTTTCTTAATTTCCAATGGAAATTCCGTATTCTATAGGTGGTAGTGGTGTTTGACTTGAAGCAATTACATAGCAAATGATTGTTTTCCGTTATTCATTTTCGTTGCATCTATTAGATAAGTCATTTTGCTGGAAGTATGAGATGATTTTCATTAACCGGAGTACTAATGTCACCAAAAGTACATCCTGAAAAACTGGCTCAGGCAAAAAGAATAAGAGACTCTTTGTAGAAATTATGAAACTCGTCCCAGGTGTTACAGACTTTAATGAGTAAAATACAAGGTCTAACGTTTCGCAAATGCTATTACAGCAGAAGCAGAGGTAGGACTGATCTATACCCCTTCTGCTAAAAAAGATTGAAATTGAAATTCACTAGTTCATGCATCTATAGTTAATTTGAATGGCAATGAGTACGTAAAAGAGCAAGACGGATTTCAATTAAATACTGTCATTCACACTAGTAATTGTCTTTGGGTTGCCATTTTAAGAGCTTATCATTTTAAGAGCTTTTCCTCTGCGCATTTCAACAGCAATAAAATTACTACAGCAAAATTATCAATGATTTCAAGGATTTGTGTGTATATATATATATATATATATATATATATATATATATATATATATATATATATATATATATATATATATATGAGTGTGTTTGTTCGTACGAACATATGTATGCATTAATGTATACATGTATCTATCTGTCTATCTATTTATCTAATATCTATCTATCTATCTATCTATCTATCTATCTATCTATCTATCCATCTATTTACCTACATACAATTTTCCGCGTGTCAATGAGTTGTCTGTCTGATCGCACGTCCAACTGTTTTTGTGTGAAATGAGTATTTGTATCCATGTGTCTGAGAATGTAGATCGTCCGTGTATTGAGTTGATCAGCCTGTTTGCTTGACAGTCATGTATTAGGGCATCGTTATTTTGGAAACATGATAAGGCGTCACATGATAAATTTCACGCGGTATGCTTAATGCAGTGATTATTATCGGGACTATCGGTTCTAGCAAAGTTCACTACCTCAGACCCTCAGTTTACTATTTCAACCGTCCCAACACCATTTTCCGAAACAGTCGCTTGGTGCTGTATTTTATAAAAAGGAAAGATCATTCAGAGAGGATTTCCTCAAAGTCCTTTTAGCACAGTTGTTGTAACTTTTTAACACTCCAACATTTTCGGAAACATCCGCTGGGAGCTTTATTATATTAAAATGAAAGATATATGCGAGAATGAAAAAGTAAATATGCAAATTACGTTGGTAAAATATGTTAATTAAGTGAACCTGCCAGTTTTATTGCATAAAACAGAAAGTTGTATGATAATATGCAAATTAGGTGGATAAATTATGTTAATTCAGTGGAGGTCAAAGGCCATCGAATGTAAAGGTCTTCACGAGATAGAAGGTCATCAAGGCCAAAGGTCGGCGGATCAATTAGACGTGTGTGGAAACACAGTCCATGGAGGGACTGTGGTGGAAAGTAGGTATTATTACAATGGCTAACAAGTGCGAGTGGCCTGGGGTGTTTGCTGATTTCAGTCTGCGATCGTATAGGCGAGCGGCAGACTCACCTATTTTTCACACTTAATGTACCCACCTTACATACGGCCACATTATACGTCATTTCAAAGCTTATTGTCTCTACTTTAAGAAAATTGACGATGTGGAGCTGCCAAGTAGGGCCATACCCTCCTAATTTGCATAATTCACAGGGTACCTAATTTGCATAAA
This sequence comes from Ptychodera flava, assembly GCA_001465055.1. NCBI lineage: Eukaryota > Metazoa > Hemichordata > Enteropneusta > Ptychoderidae > Ptychodera > Ptychodera flava. Next base: position 216,808 of record LD343019.1, on the reverse strand, counting down.
TGCAAAATAAAATTAAAAATTTCATTGTTAACTACTCTAAATGTACTTTTAAACTATCGAGTGATATATCAAATGAAAGGTATTTGCATGTAGAATACAACATGAATATCCAAAGAGATATTTAAATTGATTTCACTGAAATATTGCCATATTCATTGTGAAAAAAATATTTTCCCCTTTTGAATAACAATATTTTAAAATTTTGACACATGCAGCCACATCATACAGCCACATCATACGTCATTTGAAAGCTTATTATCTCTACTTTATGAAAATGGACAATGTTGAGCTGTCAAGTATGGCCATAGCCTCCTAATTTGCATAATTTACACGGGTACCCAATTTGCATAAATGCGATGTAAAATAAGAAATTTACTGTTAACTACTGTCAACATACTTTTAAACTATTGTGTGATATATCAAATGAAAGGTATTTGCATGTTAAATACAACTTTGATATCCAAAGAGATATTCAAATTGATTTCACTGAAATATTTTCATATTTATATTCAAAAAATATTTTTCCCCTTTTGAATAACAATGTTTTAAAAAATTTAATACATACAGCCACATCATACAGCCACATCATACGTCATTTGAAAGCTTATTATCTGTACTTCAAGAAAATTGACAATGTTGAGCTGTCAAGTACGGCCGTAGCTCCCAATTTGCATAATTCATATGGGTACGCAAATTACAGAAATGTGATATAAAATTA
>LD343019.1:183929-201722 GCA_001465055.1 Ptychodera flava | reverse complement strand
ATATATATATATATATATATATATATATATATATATATATACACACACACACACACGAAGCATGCGGTTCAACTTGTCCTATACTAAGTGCTCAATATAAACACGGCTAGTTTTCAATTTGGTTCGAACCCACAACATACGGCATCGGTCGCCTAGCGGAGAGGCAAGGGAGAGAACCGCTCGGCTAAATCACCACTCCCAAAAAAGAGTGGTTCAATAGCCGGCTAAGTTGTACAGTTACATTTTTCTGACTGAGACCGCTCTACACGTTGTAGAGTTCGTGAAGCACTCACGCACGCATGCTCACTATCACACATCGCACATACAAACTTTATCGAACCGAAGAAACGAATTCATCGCTTTAACTGGGCGAACAAGAGTAGAGCAAGATATACAAGGGTTGCCGGAGAATTTGTTTTACAATTTCATCTCTACAACGTTGTTTCGTGAGTCACGAGACTCACTCGTCAGGAGACTAAACTGGAGTGAATATACATCTACTTTGGGTAGACATCGCTGATTACGCAGATTATGGAATGTTGGTTGAGATTGGCAGTTGTTGCATAACAATATATTGCTGCTGTTATGAATATTCATTTCAAAGGAGAGGACTGATCTACGTAGTGGGATGAATTTGGAAGTTAAGAAATCTGCCGCATATTCAAAAACAACGGGCTAAAAATCACTATCGAAGCTAACAAACAAGTTGTAAACTTCCACGACGTCACATTCAACTTAGCCGCAAACACGTATCAACCCTACACGAGGCCCAACACCACACTCCAATACGCCCACCGTGAAAGAAACCACCCTATTAGCACCATACAGAACATACCAGCCGGAATCAACAAACGCCTCTCCAACCTATCATCCGACCAAGCCTCTTTCAAACAAGCTACCCAGCCATACAGAAATTACAGTGCTCGATGCAGAAAGCAGAGCGTTATAAATAATAACACAAATTACTTCACGTACAAAGTAATTATATCTGTTGCTTAAGTTTCATGCATTCTCCAATCTTCTGTCTTAAGATTGCAGGATGCATGAAACTTAGGTAACAGATACTCTACCTTGTATCTGAAGTGATTTGTCATATATATATATATATATATATATATATATATATATATATATATATATATATATATGTGTGTGTGTGTGTGTGTGTGTATATATATATATATATATATATATATATATATATACAGAGAGAGAGAGGATATGTATATGTGTGTTTGCGTATGTATGTATGTATGTATGTATGTATGTATGTATGTCGTATGTATGTATGTATGTGTGTATGTATTAACACAAAGTACAATGACTAATCAATCAATCTTGGTGAAAACGAATAGGATATCCTAATTAATTTCCCACAAATCTAAATATCTGAGCGAAACTCCAAATCTAGTTTTAAGCAGTAGAGCAAGCAGTAAGTATGGATATTCTCTGAGTGTAAATAAGCGTAATATTGAACATCGCTAAAATTGAAAAACCGAAAGCATGGTCATAAAATTGCATACATTTACTGTTATTCTCCACAAGGCGACTCCCCGCCTGCTGTAATGGTACGATATAATGTCCATATTCTCCACAGGTCTTCTTAAGATCACTTGCTACATAGTTCTTACCAAATAGGAATTCTTTCGCAGTTGTCTGTGGCGAGGTCGGCTGCGTCTATGCGGGTCATCTAAAGGTCAACCCCGCCACGGACATCTGCGTTTTTAATTCTGGTGATAGATCAATAGAACTGAACGAGGCTGCATTTTAAATTCCACTATGGTTCGCCGTTTATTTATTTACGTTATCACCATATTAACAGTCGCTGTCATAGTAGTTTTCATAGTACAGCAGACATCCGTTACAAAGAGTACATTCTTTTTGGAGCAGAAGCCTATACCTGTTATGCGTATTCCGACATGGGTGAAGTTAGCACAACTCAATCTGTACGATGGTGATTCTCTTCCACTGCAACGGCAGATCTCCAACCATACCTGTGATATATCATTGGCGTGTATGAAGACACTGAAGGAATACATATACAAAGGTTGGCAAACGCTACTGGAGATAAACGACCACGGTTATGTTCTCTGCAATGTTAGTAACAGCAGCCAACCGTCAACGATCAACATAGCGAAGCCACAACCCGACCCAGTTGTTCCCAATATCGCCCACTACGTATGGTTTGGCAATTCATCGTTTCGCTTCGATCATGAAAGCTGAAAAGATTATATTCCATACCGACTCTGAGCCGACAGGAAAATACTGGTTGGAAGCTAAGGATAGCATTCCGAATTTGAAAATATTGCACCGAGAAATGCCGAAGATGGTCTTTAATAATTCCCTTCAGAAGGCAAACATTCGTCATCGTTCGGACATCAGCAGGCTTGAAATTCTATTCCAATATGGCGGCGTATATATGGATAATGACGTCATCGTTGTCCGTCCACTGGATGAGCTACGTCACTACGACTGTGTACTCGGGCGAGAAGGTTCGACAAGACTGAACAACGGTATCATTCTAGCCAGGAAGCACTCGCTTTTCATAAAACTTTACCTTGACAGCTATCGAGTGTATAATCGATTTTGTTGGAATTGCGACTCAATACAATTTCCGAACACCTTGGCCAAACAGTGCCCTCTTACGGTCCATGTGGACAAGAGTCACTTTGTCGTTGATGGCAATGTGAACCAAATATTTTTGGGAAACTTCAACTGGACAGACGGTTACATCATGATTCACACTCTCATTCGCTGGGCCTTTGGTTTGCCGGAGGACGAGGACAAAAGTATTAACTTTACTGCTGACGATATAAGAACACTTAACACATCCTTCGGTGAAATGTGTCGCTCTGTTTACTACGGTAGCAAAGGTATCATCGAAACTTGATCAGGTTCGTTCCATGCCAAAGATTTCACTATGAAAACCTAGACTCCGTTGTAAAGGAACTGTCCTTACCAATCGAGCCATTCATAAAATGTTTGGCATTTAGGAAACCACATCCGGATCAACATTTTTTGTAACTTTGTAATAAAATATATTCAAAGATCGACGATATCGTCAATTGTTTAGAGTTATCGATCTTGCTTTCTACGACAAAAGAAACCTTCACATGCATAAACGACCCATTCACTTATGCCTCATAAGTCGAACATCACTGTTTTCAAATGAAGTTAAATGCTGGTGTAGTCAGCCATGAATAGCATTTGACCGCATCGTGACCCGAATTATTTTCTCGTTTTACCCGATACATTCACAAGTGTATCGTTAAGATATATTCGCTTTAAATTTGAGCATTCTTCAGAATTAACGAAATTTGAATTAATGAAAAAATACCTGGAAGGGGTGGCAAAGACTTCGTAAGGAGATTCTCAGATCTATCTAACAAGTAGCATGAATTGAACTTGTCCATGCTCGAGTGCTTCAAGACTATAGCCTCAGTTGTCACCTTTATCCTTTACTAGCCAATATGAAAATTGTGCGCATTTGTGAATGGCGAGGCAAGACTGGAGACAATCGGTCCAGCACAAAGCTGCTGTACAGTTCAACATTATCTAGGAAAAAAAGGGTGTACTCTCATTTGTGTATCATGAAAATGCACTCTCGGAGAAGCACTGGTTAATTACAACGGTCACAAGTGTATTAATCGAAGTTTTTCGGATGTGCAGATGATAGTTGATTATTTTGTTATGAATTGACAGTTACATATTCTGGGAGGGAGGTGTACATGCGAAAACACATATAGTGACTGTCGTGCACACTCATTGCTTTTATAAACGTAAATATGGCTCGTTATTGAATATTTTCCGCATATGTGTGGCTAATTTACTGCCAAATAAAAATGCCAATAACAGCTGGCATAAATATCTAAGGCCGTGTAATAGTATCAAATACAGCCCGCTTTGCTCATTCAATTACTCTCGGCTGAATTGTTTGCCAGTCGTTCTACACTGTTTATTCGTATCCGAACTTGTATCATACAACTTTTTGATTTACTAAAACGCACAATGAATTAATCGGCAGTCCGATACACTTCAATAATTAGCTAATTTTCCTGAAGGCGAATGTTTAAATGGTATCATACTGCAGTGAATTTGAAGGTAGGAATGTTTGGCTATAAATCGAGGAAATTTGTAAACGTGAAGATCTCTTCTTCGTTGAATACGTTAAGTTGATGTGTATCCTCTCTATTATGGATACGTCACATTGATTAGGAAAGTAAAAGGTAATTAAAAAACAGTTGCACAATATCATTTAGCTCTCTTATCATATGTATCGATGCAGCTATAATTGCGGTTGTGTTATTTGCTAGGTGGTTTTGTCGATCAGCTGAAATATCTGAAATACTATGTATAGTTTACGTCTGCGAGGTATTTTAAAGTTTTCTTTAGGCTATGAAGGATTTTCTGCCCGTGCCAAACATTATGTAAAGAAGGATGGTGTGTACGTCAGCGATTAGTTTAGACGAAATACTCAGTACTTGTACAGGCCTCCAGCGTAGATTGCCTATGTGTGCGCAAAAAAGTCACGCCTACACACTGGTAACGTTGACTACAGTTGTAGCACAAGGAAATAAATCATCATTGCTGATGATGTCTCCCTACAAAATAATGTATATCTATGGCGATAAAGCCCACAATATGTTGTATGAAACGTATACGTAAAATGGCTTACATGTGTCATTTAAATGCATGCAAAGGCAAAAGAAACATGCTCTCTTCCATACATACACACACACATACATACATACATACATACATACATACATACATACATACATACATACATACATACATACATACATACATACGTATGTACGTACGTGCATGCGTGAGTACGTACGTGCGTGCGTGCGTGCGGGCGGGCGGGCGGGCGTGCGTGCGTGCGTGCGTGCGTGCGTGCGTACGTACGTACATACATACATACATACATACATACATACATACATACATACATACATACATACATACATACATACATACACGTATTTTCACATGTCATTATTGTCTGTCTGATTGCAAGTGTATGATGTGTATTTGTTTCCGTATGCCTGGCGAAGTGTCTCGTATTTAGTTATGTGCCTGTGTACTGTAAAGCACACAACCATATTATCACTATTATTATCGACACGTGATACAAGCGTCATAAATACCTTGTATATAAACCAGAGATTTCATAGTTTTATTGTCATACTTAATGATGACCAAACAGAAATCATACTTCAACGCAAATGGGTACCTCATGGAAGTCTCCCAGCACCACACAGACCGTCTTACTCTTGCTGCTCAGTGTGCTGTCCTTCTCTTTTGTACAGATTTACACATATTCGCTAACTTCCTACAGAATGTCGAAGGTACTTCGAACTAAAACCGAGCGTGATCACACGCCGCCAATCGATATCGATATCGCGGAGTTGGATCTCTACAGGGGAGACACTCGACCACTGCAGCGAAGACTGTGGAACGACTCGTGCGATATTTCACACGATTGCTTGCGAACCTTAAAGCAGTACATCTACAAGGGTTTGCAAACCAACCTTCAGTTCGATGACTATGGGTATGATTTGTGCAGGGGAGAAAACGCAAGCAGGCGAGCGTCAAGGAGCCCGCCAACACCAAACGCTGAACCAGTTGTGCCCAACATTGCCCACTACATATGGTTCGGACGGCAGAAGTTTCGTTTTGATCACCTAATCTCACTTCTAAGTGCCCACAGAATCATGAAAGCTGACAGAATTATGTTCCATACGGATTCGGAACCGACTGGCAAATACTGGAAGGAAGCCAAAAATACTATTCCAGTTTTAGAAGTTGTGAGGAGACAAATGCCTATGACTGTATTTAACTATTCTTTAGTTAAAGCCGACGTACGTCATCGTTCGGACATCAGTCGGCTGGAAATATTGTTGGAATATGGAGGTGTGTACATGGATATGGATGTTATAGTTGTCAAACCTTTAGATTCCTTGCGATACTATGACTGTGTGTTTGGTCTAGAGCACTATACGAGACTTCATAATGGAATTATACTTGCCAAGAAGGGGTCTCTTTTTATCAAATTATTTCTGGATGGCTATCAGATTTACAACCGCTTTTGTTGGAACTGTGATTCCATCCAGTTCCCGTTCACGCTGTCGAAACAGTGTCCCCACTTGGTTCACGTGGAAGAGAAGCGCAACCTGGTGAGAATTGCCGCCGAACAGCAGATATTCGCGGGTGTGTTCAACTGGATGGGCAGACCGTACACCGTGCACACTTTCATACGGGGGTTCTTTGATTTAGCCGAGAATTCCGACAAGGCAATAGACTTCGACGCTGAAAACATCAAAAGACTCAACAGTCCTTTTGGAGAAATGTGTCGCTATATTTACTACGGAAAGAAGGATATTATTGGAATTTGATATACATAGATGTGTGTGATGCACACAATCATTTTATGACAGTTTCGGTATACCAGTAAACCGTGGATTAAGAGTGCAATGCCAACCCTTAAAACGGTGAGACAACATCTGATATGAAACTGGGCAGCATCCGATATGATACTGGCAAAAAGTGGTTAGTGTAAAAGAGAATAAATAATATAAAACCATTAATTAGACAATCCATCAATTTACGAACATTCCGAATTTAGGGTAACGAACGCTCAATGTGTACATCACTCAGTTAACGACTTTAGGTGTTTAATTTAATTAGAGACAAATGGGCAATTGTTAAGTTGATCTTATTTCGCGCGTTTCACGACCATTTTTATCCGAAGTTTGATATTTTACATTCATATCGGATTTTTTGAGGTAATAAGGATTACGTTTACGTTAACGTGTACAGCATTTAGATTTGTCTAATGTGTTTTGTTATGCTAAACAGGACTACGAGAACCTGCAATCGCATCATGACGCAACGGGTTGTTTTTGGTGTCGTAATTTAGAAACGTAACATCAATATTATAGTTTGAAACTAAGATTTCATGCCGGAAAAGAATTATCAAAATCAAGTGAAACATTCTGTCGTTAGGAAACTTACAATTGTTATTTCCTAGCTCCGCCTTTACGGGATGCAAATTCAACACGAACTTATAGTAGTCTGCTCTTAACGTTGTTTTCAAGCATTATTTTGTAATTGTGGTGATAGAAAACAAAATTATTCATTTGAATAAGACAAATTGCGTACAGCGTAGCTATACGTGCTTTGTTTTATATTATACGAATCAATACGAATGGACCGTAGTTTAAATATCAACGTGAAAAAACACCTTGCATGGACGACTTGTTGAGAGCATATATACGCACAAATCAGAGTGCGCAAATCGGCCAGTCGCCTTTTAAGCACCTTGGCGCTGTCAATGCATGATACGTATGCTTATAATAGTCAGCCAAGAACAGCTGGCAAGGGAATCTTGGCTTTTTGTGACTCATTTGTCTGATCAGAGATTTAGAGAGGCTGTTATAGATGTTGTTGTGATCGCTCAAAATCGAATAGGCACGTAATAAAACTCAAACTAAGTGTTTCACTGGCAAGGATACCCTCCCGCGAGCTTATAGTAGTGTATATTTTTCATCTATAGTGATTTTTACAGAATTGGTCGGCAAATTTAGGGAACGTTGATTTTGCCTTAGAGAAGATCAAATAGAACAGGCCTCTATAAGGTAACGAGGAACACTTTGGACAGTTGTGAAGTCCGCGGAGAGGTGCTACGGCCATTAGCAGGATATCTCGATCGGTAGATTCAGCGAAAGCAGACATGTTCGATGGTTTTGATATTCAAATTGGCGCCCTCATGGTAACTTATTGAAGAACGTGCTGTGAAGAGATTGCGCAGAATGAAAATGCCAGCATCCGCATGTTATGTAGGGAACGTAATACAATAGAATACAAACAATTAGCATTCACATTTGTTGTTTTAGAAATTCTCCTCGTAGACTAACAAAATCAGCTGTCTTTGGTGTAAAGACTGTTTCAAAAAAGCAGTATGTCATCGTTATCATTTCTTGGACTTGCGCATTGTATTAAAGTTTCTCTTTGAAAAACTATTCAAGAAAATGAATATTTACGATAAAAATAATGACTCGTTGTAGATTTTACAAAGTGCATCAGCGACATGGGAAATATGAACGTCAACCACTCTGTCTAATGCAGTATTATGTTCCAACGATCACATACCAGCGGAGAGTTTACTTTTCAAAACCAGGATTTTCGGAAAGAAATCTTTTCTGAAAAACTTACTCCGAGATTAGGGTGCCTGACAAGCGATTGTACGCATACAAGGTAAGGCTGCTTCCCCCAGAGATACTAGCCAGCCTACGTCGGTTTTTATTGACAAGTTAAGCTTCATGCGTTGGAATTAAAGGTACAATATCTTTAACTTGTGCAAACATTTTCTTTTGTTCATTCTTGAAACAAATAAAATTTCTACTTAGCCTAAAGTCTGCCGAAGTATTAAGTGTTAATTTGCGATGAAGTGCACTTTGTACATACAGTCCATGCCAAAATACGGATGTCTACAATGACGCAAGACATTGCACACAAATAAGCTGTATTGGCATGCTGAAAACATTACGCATTTGAAATTACTTGGGGAGTATATCTAGAATGTGTATTTTACAAAACAAAAAAGAAAAGGAAACTGTGGAACTGTAACGTTGAGACAGAAAAAAGCGGCGAAGTCAGCGATTTTCTTTAAAACAAATTTATTAAAACTAATAACTAAATTTAGGGTGTAAATTAAGTAAAAATACAATGCAGAGCAAACATTACTTTTCCCAGCTGGGACAGCACAAACACTCCTAGTCTCCAGAATCGAGTCAGACAAACACTGGTGAGTGATGAAGTCCTTCTTTGTTTGCAGGCTTTGTGAAGGTCTGATGAACCGTGCAGATTTCACAGAACAAATCCAGTGAGAGTTTGAAGGTGTTGACGTAACACTAACGTGATCCCTAACAGCCTAACTGAAAATCCATATTAAAAGAAGCTAAATCCAGACAACACTGGATAATTCTAGAATTTCTATTGATATGTTAATTACTATTCTAATAATATTTTCACTTGTAGTAAACACGACCTTCCAGAAAACTCTAAACTGAACTAATTTAACTGAAGGTCATGGAGGAGAATGAGCTACACAACAGTAATCCCATCAAAGTCTCAGCTGTCAAAGTTTTAAGTTTACTTGGTTCATTGTAGCTCACATTTGAAATGTGTATATGTATCAGAGAGAGCTTATATGGTTAGTCAGTGGCGTCTGCCCGTCTGTCTGCCCGTCTGTCTTTCTGTCTGTCTGTCTGTCTGTCTGTCTGTCTGTCTGATTGTATGTATGTATGTATGTATGTATCTATGTATCTATGTATGTATCTATCTATCTATATATCTATGTATCTATGTATTGGTCATCTTTCTGAAGCCATCTAAAATTTGATGTAACATACAAAGGACTAATAAAAATCAGCTGTACTACATATTTCAAAGGACAAAAAGTAAAAGGAATACTGTAGTATTGTTCATGCCATGTGTGTGACGCATGCAATGGTAACTCTTCCACAGAAATGTGAAAACATTACTTTAATACGCAGTTATTTGTATCGATGTCGCAGCTGTTGCGCTGCCTTACTTTGTCTATATCCTTAATATTTCAATCCGCTTGGCACCTGATGGAGTAAAATATTATAACTGAGTTTACTCTCACAGAAAGATACGCGGCACGTCTAGACTACTGTAAAATTAAATACTCAGGAGTTCAGTCGCAGTGACATTAAAAAAAGTAGAATGCTGCCACTTCTCTGACCCTTTTTGAGTCAGAGTATAAGCCACTGATTACTGAAGTCAACAGGGTAGTGCCATCATTTGGAAAGTTTCTGCATGCGATAAATGAAAACCGTTAATCGGCTTTTCTCAGGCTGATCTCTAGATCGTATGTGTATGTAAGAGTGCCTTCTGTGCACAAAATGTTTGTATCTACATCTGAAAAAAAGTGGATCAATAAATGGTTCTTGCTTCTTTGATCATTACACATTTTCTCTGCAGTTGTTTTTCAAGGATTATTGTCATACGCATATGGTCGCTATTGTTCCTATTGTTCTGAAAGAACCATGTACCAGGCTGTGTCAGTCCAAACGTTTCCTGGTTGAATGCCACATAACCTCATATGAAAATACGGAAGCCATTCGATTGATCCGATTTGCGGAGAGCGTTCGATGCCCATTGAAAACACACCAACGCAGATGGGTTCTTCACGTAAGTCTCTCAGAATAGCACTTGACCGATTCCTCCTCCCAGTCGGGATGGGGATCTTGACTCTTATGCCGATATACATGTATTCGCGACTGTACAGGATGCAAACTGTGCATCTAACTGTAACGGAAAGTGACAACATGCAGCCAACCAACATCGACAGCTTAAATCTTTACAGCGGTGACAGTCAGTCACTACAGCGACGAATTTGGAACGACTCGTGCGATATTTCACATGATTGCTTGCGAACTTTGAAGCAGTACATCTACAAGGGTTTGCAAACCAACCTTGAGTTCGATGACTATGGGTATGATTTGTGCAGGGGAGAAAACGCAAGCATGCGCGTGTCAAGGAGCCCGCCAACACCAAATGCCGTACCAGTTGTGCCCAACATTGCCCACTACATATGGTTCGGACGGCAGAGGTTTCGTTTTGATCACCTAATCTCACTTCTAAGTGCCCACAGAATCATGAAAGCTGACAGAATTATGTTCCATACGGATTCGGAACCGACTGGCAAATACTGGAAGGAAGCCAAAAACACTATTCCAGTTTTAGAAGTTGTGAGGAGACAAATGCCTATGACCGTATTTAAGTATTCTTTAGCTAAAGCCGACGTACGTCATCGTTCGGACATCAGCCGGCTCGAAATATTGTTGGAATATGGAGGTGTGTACATGGATATGGATATTATAGTTGTCAAACCTTTGGATTCCTTGCGATACTATGACTGTGTGTTTGGTCTGGAGCACTTCACGAGACTCAACAATGCAATCATATTTGCCATGAAGGGGTCTCTTTTTATCAAATTATTTCTGGATGGCTATCAGATTTACAACCGCTTTTGTTGGAACTGTGATTCCATCCAGTTCCCGTTCACGCTGTCAAAACAGTGTCCCCACTTGGTTCACGTTGAAGCAAAGGGCAACCTGGTGAGAATTGCCGCCGAACAGGAAATATTTGCAGGCGAATTTAAGTGGATGGGCGGACATTACACCGTGCACACTTTCATACGAGAATTCTTTCAATTACCCAAGAATGCCGACAAGGCTATAGACTTCGACGCTGAAAACATTAGAAGACTTAACACTCCGTTTGGAGAAATGTGTCGTTATATCTATTATGGACAGAAGGATATTATTGAAACTTGACGAATTTGGACACCAAGAAGAAGTAACCATTGGACTTATTACTTTTCATCGTCTTCCTTCAATAGTTTGCTAGAGGACGTCGGGATACAGAAACATCTTAGAGGCTCACAGTCTTCAAAGATAATACGATTTATTTCTTATACAAAGATGTTATATGCTGCCATGTGTTGTCCCTTCTCCTCTCTGCTATCTACCTGCTCCCCTATAACTTCTGCCCTTGTGTTCGTAAAGATACCTCCTACGTACAATCTGTACAGTGGATATTTACATATAATTATCATCTCATCATTATTGTTCCTTTCCCTGCAATGACGTATTTATGACAAATATGTATTCATAACCAATGTTCATATCAACGGCCAACACCATAAAAACCAGAAAAATTATTTACTTGTTTGATTTCTCACATCCGTATCGCTATCGTATATCGTTCATAATTCTGAACCTGATCATTGACCTTTTAAATGCAGAATTGACGTCGAAGTGAATTACCTCTGTAACACTGTGTTCGTTGCTTCACAATGTTGTGACGGCTCCAGGGGCTGTAACTTTCATCGCCTGGTCCATATGACTTTGCTTGGCTGTCATGATAGAATCTCACAGAGGGAGCTCGAGAATTCCTGCCGGAAGAAACGCCACTTGGCTTGCCAAGATGCCATTTTTATGTATTTTTAATGATAAGTTGTTCGGTTTCATGCTTTACTCCCAGAATCTTGTTGAAGTGCGGAGTACTCACCTTACCAATTCTGTTTGTATATGGGTAATGTCAATTGTTTTTATTGATATCGCAACTTTATTTTAGTCCGGACTAAAATCCAGTAGTCAACCATTGTTGCAAATGTTATTCGTTTTTTGCATTTAACCAACATGCGAACTTTGCCATTATTATGTAATCTGTCAAAAGGTGGTACGTTCACTTGTTAGCGTTTGCCTTCCAGCAGAAAAAGTAAAGACAATTAAATAATAATGACATTGACTTAGCAATGTGAGAGGGTCTGATAACGTGCGGCATCCACATGTACAGGGGATTATATTATGACTCTGCATTTTCCATATGCAAATAACCACTGTACATGTACGTATAATGTACGTATACGAATACAGGCAAAAATGGAGAAAGCCCAACAGTACGCAACATCTAGGCATAAGAAATGTACGGGTGTTATCTTTGGACACTCGGAGCCTATAGTATGTCTCTGTAACTCGATGACCTCTCGCTGGCGGTTCCAAAATAGGAGAACAGCCAACATGAAACGTGGTTGAGAATCCGGGTCGACAGAGCTAGCTCTTTAATAGTTTTAAAGGTAACACCAGTTTATTTTTTACGCGTACATGTTACTGTCAGCCGTGTTCCCTTTTTACCAACAACATAAGACATCGAGACAACTGTAGATGAATATCTTTGGATGAGATAATACATAGTACAAAATAAACATGGTCGCCATCAATTGTTAAGTAGGTTGTAAGCAAAATGAATAGAGTGAAGTGAATACTTTTAAGGGATTAGGACTTGTAAATATTTTAGATAAGAAATTTCTCTATCAGAATGAGTAGGGAAGAAGAAGAAAGAAAGATAAGCAAAGAAAGAAGTCATTGGTAACGCAGAAACAGTATTTTTGTTCGTTTAAAATTTTACCGATTCAAAAGTGAACAGAAATTGTCAAACCACGGCGAACTTAACATAAAAACGTGGGTGACAGGTAAAATGCAAGTAAACAATCAAAGCAAACAAAACACCCAATCGGTTGTAATAAGAAATTCTCAGTCGAATATGGACCGTTTAGTCTTTATCCATGCGTTTACTTCAAAGGTATGGTAAACTGGGTTGTCTTGTCTGTAACTGTACTTATTAAGAAACTAACAACACGACATCGTTTAACGGTTCTCAGGCTTCCTTATAAGCTCAAAGAAACATTTCAGTTTTATCTGTTCAGTTTTCTGAGGAGTGATTGGCCAAAACCTCTTCCTGTCCGCGAAGACGTTGAAAACATACTTCTGAAATTAAATTACTTCATTCTAAAACACGTGCTGTGCATCTTGACGTCATATCGTACGAAAAAATGCTTTCAAAATATAACCAGATATGAACTGAAAATGCTCACGTGGTTAATTATATATTGCAGTTATGTGTAAATTTGAACCTTTGCCACATGTTTGCAACTTCATTGAAAGTATTATGATCAATATAATGAACAGTAATCACTGCCGATTAATTCTAAAAGGTCATGAAGTATACAAATATGTAATTAGCTGAAATAAAAATATTAAAGTTCTTTGACTGCTGTCATTGTATCACCATTTTATATAGCAAGTGTAATTACCGTTGGCCAAGTCCTTCAAGCCATATATGCCGAGCTGTGAAAGCTCATTAGATATGCAAATTATAAATTAGCTGACATGAAAATGTGAAATGACTTTCTGTATTGTTGTAACCAGGTATAATCATCAATGTACATAGCATGTTTTGCCAACTTTGATCAAGTAAATCCCAGTATATATCCCTAATAAGCAAAGTTAATTAAATATGTAAATTAGGAATTGACTTAATGATTGTCAATAATGTTGAATCATGGTATCTGCAATATATGTAGGAAGTTTTGTCAACTTTGGTCAAGTCAATTCAGATATATATCTCTAATTAGGAAAGTTCATTAAATATGCAAATTAGGAATTGGCTGAAGAGAAAATGCTTAATGACTTTCAATAATATTGTATTATATCGTCTTTAATGTACACAGCAAGTTTCATCAATTTTGATCAAGTCAATTCAGATAAATATCCCTAATTATGAAAATTCCTTTAATATGCAAATTAGGAATTGGCTGAAGTAAAAATGTCTTTTGACTTTCAATAATGTTATATCACAGTATCTTTGATTTATATAGCCAGTTTCGACAACTAAAATCAAGTTAATTCTGATATATATCCCTAATTTGGAAAGTTCATTGAATATGCAAATTCGGAATTGGCTGAAGTACAAATGCTTAAAGACTTTCAAAAATGTTGTATCATAGTAGCTCCAAATACATGTAGCAAGTTTCATCAACGTCGGTCCAGTCAATTCAAATATATATCCCTAATTAGCAAAGTTCATTAAATCTGCAAATTCGGAATTGGCTAAAGTTAAAACGCCTAATGACTTTCAATAATGCTAAATAATAGAATCTTTAATATACATACCAAGTTTGGTCAATTTTGATCGAGGCAAATAAGACATATATCCCTAGTTAATAACTTCATTAAATATGCAAATTAGCAACTATCTTTCATGTAACCCCTTAATGGTTCTCATTGCTGATATATCTTGGTGTGATCAACAATTGTAGCAAATCTCATAAAATTGTGTGCAGTCGTTTTTAATGTATATCCGTTTTTCTAAAATCATTAATTATGCAAATGAGTAAAAAGTATGCTAGCCACACCCAGCAAAAACTAATCAGTTCTTGCCATTTGCTAACTGAATATATGTACCAGATTTGATTCTGATCTGACCAGCCCTTTTTGAGATATTGGACCAACAGACAGACAGACAGACAGACAGACAGACAGACAGACAGACAGACAGACAGACAGACACACGGACACAGACAGACAGACAGACATCGCTTCGACATATTCTCACGTGTGTAAACACGTGAGCAAAAAAACGTTCAAATATGTGTTATTAATGAACTTTGTTTCTGATTCTGGCAGGAAAGTTTTGTATTTGATCGATACGTTTAGAAAGAATCATTTTGTACTCTGTCAAACAACATCTTGATAAATGGCACTGCATTAGTGATGAAAAATGTTGTGACATAGTTTTACCATCGAGGTGATAGCGATGAGGATAAAACAACAGACTTACCGTGATCCTTGGGAATTGCAAACGGAGAAATGTACTGTGTTGCAGCGAAAAATTTGACACATTTCCATGGGAAAGGGGCGTGTGCATTCACACTTCCCTCCGCCCAATTTAATTCAAGATCGAGGTGCGAAGTTGTATGCAAATGAGAACAAGCTGACTTTGTTAATAATTTTCGTTCTGTACGTGCACATTTTGTTGAAACCCATCAGCATATAATCACTCCCTATGTAATTTGAACGCGTATAAAGAGGAAAAAATGAGGTAGCTGTCCAATTTGGGCGACAATACTAAGAACAGTAGTTTGACAGCGGACAAAACAATTTTCCAGGCGTCACTTCAGAATGTAGCAGATGTAGGTAATGAGCGACTTTCATTGGATGCCACGATCTCTATACTACCCTAGGGAAGGGTGATATATTTGATTCTAAAATCTTTAAGGTAGATTTTTGTCAAACAGAGCGGCACCTTACGGCATCATTCTCGGCAAAACATGTTATCTATCTATATAGCTAGCTAGATTTCTAGGTTGCTATCAATCTATCTATCTATCTAATAGATCTATCTGCCTGTCTGTCTGTCTGCATGTCTGCCTGTCTGTGTAACACCCATCTGATATCTATATATCTAATATCTGTCTATCTATTTATTGATCTATCGATCTATCTATCCGTCTATCTTTCTGTCGGTTTGTCTGTCTCTCTTTCTGTCTTTCTATCTTTATTATAATGTAATGTAATGTACATATATAATGTAGTATATAATATATATCTTTTTGCATTGTTATCAAAACATAGTCAACAGTAATTCTGGCTAAGCAGATATTCTGAATTAAAGAAATTCCACCGCATTCAACACGTTTGTTCAACATCTGCTGATGGTAATACCATTCCGCATTATATTATACAGTGCCTTTTACCCACAACAAAAGTCAGTGAAGCAATGGTTATATCAATTAAAATCATAATTTTGAATTCTGTAAAACAAAATGGAAGAAAAGCTGAATGAAGCAAGTCCAAATGAATCATTCGGTCGATGTCACGTCCAGCCATAAGCCATGGAAGAGCTCATGAGTCAAGTGATAGTTCTTTAAAGTTTATTAATTAACCTCAGACAAAGATATAAGGAAATTGATCCTACACGCAATTGTATAGACTGTTGAATCTGTTCCAAATTCCGAGATTGCCAATAGGCACGTATTTATCGCTGTCGCCTATACATGGCACCGTCAGACAATGACGCCCCTGCCCCCTGCGCTTGTCAAGGTTTTGACAAGAGGCCTGAACGGCCTCTACCGACCATTGTTGGTAATTTGCTGTAACGAAGTGTGGATGTCCACCGAGAGATACCCCATCACCCTGTAAAACATATGCGGTAATTAAGAACCCGAGGAACACAGAGGCCTGTTTCCGGGCGACTTTATACCTCATACTAGTAGTAATTACTTTATAGGCAGCATGTAATGAGACGTTGTCCTAGCTTCATATCGATCCACTTTACTGAAAGGTGGCAATACCAATGTCCTCTAATCTAGTCAGTACAGATTTCTCAACCTCAGTGGTTATGTTTTGTATTCATAGAAAACTCCAAGCAATAAATATGTGCCAGACATGGTTGTTGGTCCTCGCCGCCGACGAAGTTGTTGTTGTTGTTGTTGTTGTTTCTTTAATGACTAGAAAATTCACCTTATGGGCAGAATCTAGAAAAATAGCCTTTTCTTGTCTGGGTAACGAAAAAATGATATTTCTGAACTAAAAAATGCATGGGTACCAGCCATTGTCACTGGGCTACCTACTTCAGAAAATGGTAGCCCAAGTGGACTACCAGCGAAAATATTTATTTCCAGCCATGCATAGATCTGACGAGGTAAAAGTCTGATTTCCGTGTGAGCACGGTCACACAGCTGCTTTCTGAACGGAGTCGATCATAACAAAGAGCGATAATTTCATTCTACGATATTTGACATCATGCCGATGTATTTTGCAAATTACTGATTCCGCGAAACAGTTCAATTTCTAGATTTCGTGCTCGGTGTGTTTGATGATTATAGGTGAAATTTGTTTTACGGTTAACATTTGTATGATAATTAATAAACACAATAAAAAACCTGTATATGATCCATATATCATGATTTTTATAAGCTACAATACTGCCGTATGTATACAGCAATGCAAGCTAGGTTGATAACGGAGAAAGTATCGTCTTGGTCCCCTTGATGGAATAACTTCTCTCAAGTCTCAGATGGAATCACTTTTTCTAAACCATTGTCTTTTATACATTTCTGTTCTAAAATTATAATACAGTTCTAAAACTTGTATTTGCTTTACCCATAATCTGGCTGAGATGTGTTCGTTTCACGTGAAGTACGTTCATTCCAAGTGAGATATGTCCATTTCATGTAATGTCCTTCGTTTCCATTCAACGTCATGAAGTTATAAAATAAAGTATCGGTAAAAGGTCAAAATATCATAGATTGAAGGTGTTACACTATACATTAAGGCTAAAAACAGACTGTCTGTCTGTCTGTGTGTCTGTGTGTGTATGTATGTATGTATGTATGTATGTATGTATGTATGT
>LD343019.1:158743-171579 GCA_001465055.1 Ptychodera flava | reverse complement strand
TATGTATGTATGTATGTATGTATGTATGTATGTATGTATGTATGTATGTATGTATGTATGAAGATCGATACCCCGTCTTTCGATCGGAAAAGGTGTTAATTATCAACTCCAGATCTTTCCGCAGATGTTTGTCAACAACTGGTTCACTCATAGTAGGGCACTCACCTGCAGGAAGGATAAATTCATAAATCTTGCCCTTGTCAGAAAATTCAATGGCGCGTGATGTACTATCATCGTAAATGAACTCTGTCTGTTGGACTTCAGTTGACACTTCCATGTACAAGGTAATCACATTTTCTGAAACAAAATGGCGCGAATGATTGTTCAATCTATGGCCGCTAACTTTCGAGGAGACTAGCCTACGTGGATCAGTGATATCTAGACACTGTACTCTTAAAACTTTAATTGACTAGCTACTATAAACAATTCAAAATTCGGGTTTGGTAAGATATCTTTGTAAAATTCATATTTGATGATATCAGCGTGTCAAGTCCGTAAACGCGTCATTATGATTGGATGAGAGCTTACGCATGCGCAGGCTGTGGTCTTTAGAATATCAGCGCTAAAAAGGAACTACGTAGAAGATCAGTGTCGAAATATGAGGTGTTAAGATAACAGAACAATTGGCATTTAAACCTGGTAAATTATCAAAAACGCGGGGGTAAGAAAAGAGCAGCGTAAATGTATTGAAATTCTGCTTTTAGAACTGCGGCGTTTGGGTGACCAGCGCTGTCTTTTGTTGTCTGCCCCAATGCAATAGCCGAGCACGCGTGCGCGTGCTACACACTCGGCCCCGGGCCGGCGCCAAATTTCCGTTCGACGACAGTCGCTCAATTTTAAAATCTGCTTTCTAGTATTTTGATGCTAAAACTAATGTCGCATTGAAACGC
This sequence comes from Ptychodera flava, assembly GCA_001465055.1. NCBI lineage: Eukaryota > Metazoa > Hemichordata > Enteropneusta > Ptychoderidae > Ptychodera > Ptychodera flava. The sequence goes on along the minus strand of LD343019.1, from coordinate 170,689 downwards.
TGGAAACACAGCTGTTGATGTAACAGTAAAGTCGGTCACACACACGGTAATTGCGTACAATGCGCGATATATAGGATAAGTGGGTGATATATAGAGCATACGGTAATCGTTTAGCGACTGCTGCAATATCTTGTATACTCGCCTGTTGCGGCATGGTTGATAATACATTCAATCGGTCGTAACAATATCCAGTTCAACGGTATGGCTCCGAGACTTTTCACATTATCTCAATAGACATTTTGCCTGCTAATATCTCGAGATAGTTCAATTGTCATGAAAGATCGCATCTTCATTCCGACAAGAAAGTCTGCTTGGTCACTGGACGAAGCAGCCGATGTTAATCAGTGACTTATATTGATGACATCATAATAATTTTGGTTGAATTTTTTTCACTTTGAAAACTTACTATGGCCGATAACGGCTTTGTATGTCATCGTTGAGTCCATCATTCCAGGCTTGCTTGCGCTCACAATTATCATCGTATCTGTGGGAGCCAACAACTCCGCGAAGCCGTTAGACGATGTTATGCCAACTGAGTACACGCCGACCAGGTCGAAAACTTGGATGTTTGCGCCCTCTATTGGTACATCGGGCTGCGATTTGTCGACGACCACAACTACCAGGTCTTCAGTAGCCTCTGTTGGAGGGAACATCAGCGCCATTAATGCAACTTCATTATCACTTCAAACATCGAAGTATTTTATTGAATAAGTAGCAATTAACTGAAAATCGATTGCTATGAACGTTACCATTCATATGTACGACGCCTGGCATGGTACATGCTGAGGAATAGCGCTTGTTCAAAACAGTGACCGTACCTCTCATTCTCTAATCAAGTGATCCGTTAATGATACTGCTTGATGCATTAAACCATGTCTAGTTGAGAATCTATCCTTTTAATACTTTAATATTCTAACTACTCTCTATCTATCGTTTTAGGCTCTTATCGGTCAAGAGGAGTCAATATATCAATGGAAAAGTACACGGCCGTGTCACGACGAAGGAGAGACAGAGACAGAGACAGAGACAGACAGAGAGACAGAGAGACAGAGACAGAGAGACAGAGAGAGATGCAGACAGACAGAGAACACAGAGACAGACACAGACAGACACAGAAGAGAACACAGAGACACACAGACAGAGACAGACACACAGAGACAGACAGAAAGGAGACAGAGAGAAGACAGAGGGGAGACAGAGTGTGAATTGAACGTACTGGTGCATGTTTCACCATCGCCCGAGTAACCTGAGGGACAAGGTCCGCACTTGAAGAGTTTGAGCAAACCACTGTCATCTACGTCTTTAACTTCGTTGACCTTGAATTCAACGTCCCTGCATCTCGACAAGGGTGAACAAGGCTTGTCCCGACAACGTCTTGGATCTACAATGAAATCAAATATTATACAGTCGGGGAAAATGGACGAACGATAAAACACCTACAACATTGGCTATCATGTATTTTGGGATAAGAGTGAAATAAATGTCATTAATTATGCATCGCAAACTTGCAATTCTTCACGGGTCAAAGCCGAAAATCGCTACATTGGATATCTTCATCGTAAACATCAGAAATGTCCAGAAAACAGATGAATATGACGTATGTGACTTGTTGTTTTTTTGATTACAGAGAGACGGTCGTCGGAACTGCGCGTGTGAGACTTTCTTGTTTACAAACAATGTATTTCATGCATATCATGATGCATCACTTCAATATAGCTGCAACATTTAAATTTACGATATTCATTGTTAACAAACACGTTTCAACTTTCACCAATCGCCAATGTAGCCAACCTTTGAGCAGACCCGACGACTGCCACCCTTTAAATTACTTCAAGTCCTTCTTGCTGGTGGTACTTACTCATAACATGCAGGAAACATTATGTAAATATCTGTTCGACCCAGAACATTGTTTTAAAAACCGACAATCACTCATGCAAATAATATACAACCATGATTAAAAGTATTTACCTAACCCGTAGCAAACTTTACCGTCGCCGATGAAGTCATTGTTGCAGAAACATGAATATGAACCCTGGGTGTTGTAGCAGGTGGCATTTGCGTTACAATTGTGCGTGCCAGACTCACACTCGTTCAAATCTGCATGGTGGGGGAAAAACAAGAAAACGTCACTGGTCGGTTTTACTTATCCATGGTCTCGCAAACCTTCGGAATGCAGTAGAGCTGTTATTTGCTTTGTGGAAAGTAAATAATGGGTAAAACAATATACTCGAGCGCACCTTTCTGTCAGTGAAACAGAAAGCGTCAAATTTTCGCACCGGTGAATCGCACGATTTCTGAGTTAAATTAGCCGCTGGAACACTGCATTAATTCTACTTTGAACAAGTACAGAACCACTGTCGGTGCGACTGTTCGTATTCGTTTCCAACAATATCAATGATGAAAAGGATCAGTAGCTTATACCAGAGAATCACCGACAGTTCCGATAACCAGACGTTATGGTACGAAAAACTGTCGTGCGGTTGTTCGGTTGGCAGAAGAACGACATTAATATGCTACAGTACAATGCTAAATGAAATATGAGCGTATAAAGGGCGGGAAATGCTTGAGAAGTCGTTGTCTCCTAGATTATTTGGCCTATAATAGGAGGACTATTTGATTGACCTAGATAGCCACGCCTCCATCGACAACGATCCAATCACTGCAGATTGCGATCGGAGAAATAAGGATGGAGGAGTGTAATTTACCGAGTAGCATGTATTTGATCTACTGTTCGAATATATTGACTAGATCGTCCCACTAATCACGATCTCACATCGAATGAATGGTCTAAGAATCAGCAAATTATCCAGTAATATGCAAATTGAAGTTAGTGCTAACTCAGTGAGTCGTCACGGTTTTCCTCAGGTCTGAAACACTGCAGGCTTGCCGTTTTACTGTGACATCCCAATTGCAAATTTTCAGATTGCGACCAATTTCCACTGTCTCAAATAGGTTTTGTATTGTGCCTAGACGGTAATGATATTGAAATGCATTGTGGGTAAAAAGGCCGACTTTTCATCACAGCAAGATTTTAGACAGTGATCTGATAAATACTTTAACACCAATCGTTCTCATGGCAAAATGTTCCCTTTGTTCGTAAAACCTATATGGATCTTTTACGACTTAAAAGGCATTTCATGTACGAAATTCCAGTATAACCTAAAATTTCATTTTTCCTCTGTAGTCTTATGTGTTTCACCTGTAGAAATCTGCCATACTGAAAATGTGGTCGATTTGATCACTCACTTAGGTGGCAAAATCGTATTTACTAGTAAATAAAACAAAATGGAAATCAATTTAAGGCTAAAAACTGACCTTGACATCTCAGCCTACCATCCACATACTCGAAGGAGAAGCCAACTTCGCACAGACACATGTAACTGCCGAAGGTGTTCTGACAGCGGCGTCTTCGTGGGCACGGGTGTCTAAGCGTTCTGCATTCGTCGATATCTGTGGTTTGGATAAATTTAGAATGAGATGAAATAAAGTAAAAAAAAAATGAAAGGATGTTATTTACGACTGACATCAACGCAATCACATGCAGTGTTTATCGAGGCGTGGCTGCAATCTCCTGAACAATTCGAGGTTTGAGTTGAATTACAAAATGAAGATTATGTGTAACACCGTAGCCACGTTTTTCAACTCGAGAATTTCATCACAGATCACAGGAAAGTTAAACTATGAATCTATAAATGGCTATGATACCGTGCCGTAGTACCGGTCTGTAGTCCACATCATTATATTATCACTTGTTGAACTTATTAAATCATTTTTTAAACATATAATTCAAATTCAAGAACTCTGGTGACCAGTAGCAAAAATACGGTTTAATCGACAGTGTTGGTACACTGGCAGCTATACACTGTTTCAATGAATTACGCATGAAGGAGCAGACTTGCGGAAAGAAGACGTGGTTGACCCATATAAGGGGGAAAGACAAAAGAGGTGTCTCTGGCACAGATTTCAATTATTTCTTTCCCAGTTTTTCGTTGCTGCTAAAGTGTACACATTTGAACGGCAGAATAGGAGATTCGCCAAGTATGATTTTTCTACTCTCCAATCTTACGATACGCCCTCAACGATGAATGCCTTTTGGGAGAAATGCACGGAATGTTGGTTACGTACATGGGAATAATTCAATTTCATCGTAATAGCTATATATATAGAAGGTCACAGTTCAACGGTTATTTACGTCACTGAGCAGCTGACTCCTACCATCTGTACGGCACTCACCTACACAGGTCCTACCGTCGGTGTCCACCTCCATGCCGTCTGGGCAATTACATCTGAAACCCCTAGCGTCCTGTATGCAACCATGCTGACAACGAAGTGCTTGGCAACTATTGTCGTCTGTGCGGGCGAAAAATAATTGCATGTTATATAATAATAATAATCATCATCATCATCATCATCATCATCATCATCAACAACAACAACATCATCATAGTTCATTATCACCATCATCATCATCATCATCATCATCATCGTCATCATCATCATTGTTATTGTCATCATCATCGTCATCGTCGACTACTGGTGATAGATCGTCGTACATTAACAGTTGTCTGAGTTTAGGGAAAGAAACATAAGGGCGAATCAAAGGTAGAAGACCAATAACCAGTATTAAAGGCATTTCCTCAATTGTTACTCAGGCGCGATTTACAAAGCAAAGTTCAGATATTACGCTTGTTATATATATATATATATATATATATATATATATATATATATATATATATATATATATATACGGTGTCAGCGTTAACAGGGCTCTCTACACAGATTATCAGATGTAATACAGTACAGAACAGAAAACATTCAAAACAGATGGCCTTGACAACACACTTATACTTCAGTGATACGGGGCAGCTCACGGTCCCTCTCCGTATTGTTGCTTGCACGCAATATGATTGATGTGTGGGCAATATATGCACTTACCAGTTCGTCCAATATTTAAAAAACTCCGCCTGAATTCTAACAGTGTTAAAATTTTGCATAAGAGCTAGTTAATTTCTTTTTAAAACGTTAGTTTGGTTTCGTCACTTCCTTCTTTCGTATAACTTATCACTACGACGTGCGTACTTGTTGAGCTAAGGCTACGAGTGCCTTGCAGGAACACAGTCACGATATCGAACTCATGCCTGAGATAAAATCATTGACTGTCAACCAATCAGGCCGATAAGATCAACTTACGTGAACACGAGTGGCTGTTTGGCTGCAGGGTGTAACCTCGGCGACAGTAACAGCGGTAGCTACCATCTGTGTTCATACATCTGTGTTGACAGACTTTATCGCCACACTCGTTGTAATCTGGTGAAGGAGGGGAAAAGCAAAGAAAATCACCGGGTCAATGGGCCGCGTAAATCCAGCAACGTCGCCAGCAAAGTAATGCGAAACCTTTATGAGTCCATGTTAATCTCTACTACGATCATTGATGGATTTCTTGCTAACTGGCGGCCCTGCGTCAGTATCATTCACACGTGTCCACTTATATCAGCTGTCAGGCTGCCGGCTGTCTCATTACTTCGTCAGATTATTTCTTCACATAATGAACTAGTTTTTAGCATGTGCGTACTGCTATCAATATACGCGCAGGTTGCAGGAATACGTCAAATTGCAGCTCAAGTAAAACGCCTGCGTTGTCGACTGTGAACGCCATATGTATGGTTACAAACACAAAATCAAAGTTGTGAAATCAGTATTACCTAACGCGGCGCAAATAATAAGCTCGGTCTTTTATGTGACCGGCCTCATATTGGCTACGTATACATAAAAGTATATAGCAGTTTCATTGCTGTCGTCAAATCGTAAACCCTCAGGGGTCTTTGGACAAAAGCACATTTCTGTGAATCACAGCCAAGTGGAATGTCACGTACTGTGAGGTGTTAGATCATGGAATGGACAACGAATTGTTCTCGAGGTCGTTAAAGACCCGTAGAGAACCGAGCGGTAAGCTTTTCTCGGCATAACTGGATCAACAAAGTTTTGAAATGCGCGGACAAGCAAAGCCATGAAAACACGCACATGTTACATGCTAAAACTTATCTGGTCAAAGACATGCGCAAAGGGAGAAATCTGCAGGCACACTTTATCCTAGTATAACTTTGATGAAACATAGACGTGTTGCACTCTTGCAAAGTCTCAGGCTTCACCCAGTTAAATTTTGCAAGTCAAAAAAACAAACACTCTTTGAAAGCACTTTGGAGGCACCGTGGCCCAGTGGTTAGGGTAACGGATTCACTGTCAGAGGGTGGTGAGTTCGAGACCCGGTTCAAGACCCGGTTCAAGACCCGGTAGGTCCAGAGTAACGGACTCACTGTCGGAGGATGGTGAGTTCGAGACTCCAGCACGGTGTTGTGCCCTTGAGCAAGGCACTTTACTCCTCAGTGCTCCATTGGGGGAGTTAGTGGGTTATTTACCTCATCCTGTAATTGGGCTAACGCCTGTTGGATGATGGACTGAATAAAAAAAAAATACACAGTCTATAAAGCTTTTGTAGTAGTTGTGAGGCACGGAGGAAACCGACCCTGTGTGTGTTTCAGGGACAGACCTCCAGATCTTGGGAAGGGTGGCAAAACCTACGAAAAGTTTTCAACGTGAAAAATGTCGGATCTTTTTGCCTTGCCTTTTATGCACACATTCACACGACTGGAAATGGAGATATAGGTTGTTTGAAGGTTCAACCACTTACTTTTTTCTTTTTTTCTTTCCTTGTTTTGTTTTTTTTGCACAAGGATTTTTCCACGCACAACCCAAAGGGGCAGACAATCGTGCACAAATTTGGAGATGTTTAAGCACGATAATCGAAGTCCAGCTAACCACCCTCGTCAAATGAAATGAGCTTCGTTTTTCTTGCTCGCGTTTTGATTATCCATGACCCTGGCCTAAACACGTCCTTATCAACAGCGCGGGAAACCTTCCTATTGTTCCGACCAGAAGACGGAAAAATACTCGTGATGGCATAGGCTCCAAAACTATAAGTTACAATACTTTAGGATCATTAGGTTCCTGGTGATATATTGATTTGTGGCGTTTGCCGAATACCTTGCGAATATGACAATTTTTTACTTTCCTACTGGGTCTTGCTGACGGATACTCCTGTAAATGGGGGGCCTCTGGATATGGGTGATCATGCTACAGTTGGCTTATATGAATTGTATTTCTTCTTTTTTATGTTCTTTAGGTGCAAGATGTGAGGTTGATTAGTATTCATTTATGCAAATTATATTAACAAATATTGATTCGGTATAGAAAGTTTATGGTGAATATTCATTACGAATGGGGAATATTCATGTATACTTCGCATCTTGCATTGTATACTCTCTCGTCCGTTGAGGTATCCGAACTCTGTAAAACTTAACGAAGAAAGGTTGAAAAAATATAAATATTCCAATATCTCTTCCTTTGCTACGAACTGCATAAGTGATGCCGAATCCATATGTACATGTAGAACCAAGGGGCTACTCTGTCCGCGCGCAGTACCCTATTACAAAAACTTAAAAAACCACTCCTCTCGGTGACCATAGTAACGGTTAAAGGTCGCCATTGGGCGGGCGGAACACAGTATGCTCCGACGGTAATCGTGATATAATTGTGGTAATTGTTAATATCGTGACAGCATTCCCGAACAGTGGAGTGTCTCTCTTCAAGGTATTTGTTCACACTCGGCGTGTGTCTACCAGCGTGACCCTACCCGGAGTGTGATATTGAAAGTTGAGAAGTTCGATACAGAATATATTGGCCAGACGTCAGCTGTCTCGACGCCTCCAGCCGCCAGTGCTGACTAAAGCCACTAATTGACAAATAGTTAGAGTGTGTTATGAAACCATGACGGGTGTAGGCTTCACTGCTTTAAAATGTGAAACTCTCCCCACCCCCCCCCCCGAAAAAAATCAAGTAAGAAAAACCTGTCATAAAATGCAGGGAGAGGTCAGCGGGTTATTGAGGCGTTCGGTATTTTGGTAGAATTCGTTTGCACATGCAAAAAATGGGAAAATGTCTGTCTTCATACATCGATTTTGGCCGTTCTGCTTGTAAAACCAGGACCTTGTGGGAAAACTTCACCACTTGACAGTATCACCGGTCAAATCACAATTTTGAAGACGCAACGTGTACACAACGGTAAACAATAGGTCCGACCTCTGGCGCTAAATTCAGATGTGGAGACATTGCAACTGACCACTTTGAGAGTTCATGTTTACTCACGTCAGAGACTATAAGTGCAATTGTTTAAAACTTCCCACCAGTACTGCAATTTATGTATAGTCTGATTTATACCTTAAGATAAGCCAGATATATTCACATACCGCACTAAAAAGGTTGCCTTGGACCACCGAAGTGTTAAAAGCGACGAGACATGTTTCATGTTTAACTCAGTGAAAATTTGAAGTGTATTGCTTCTATCATCGTGGAGGCATACAGCAGTATGTATGTATGTATGTATGTATGTATGTATGTATGTATGTATGTATGTATGTATGTATGTATGTATGTATGTATGTATGTATGTATGTATGTATGTATGTATGTGCATGTTGTGAAGTTAATATTAGTGGAAAAATCAAACAGTCTACACTGTATGAAATTTATAAGTTATGATAAAGTTTTTTGTTATCAGCGGGCAAAACAAAAACGCTCTGTGCTGTTACTTGTAATGGCCCATCTGCTCTTTGTAACCTGTTTTTGCCGTTAACTCACCTCTATTGCACGTTGGTCCTTCATAGCCGGCTTCACACGTACATCGATTTCGTCCTGTACACGTCCCATGTACACATGGTTTGCTGCACGATGCTGTTTACGAGACAAAGAGAAAATGAAGAGAAAACAAGTTTGGATTAATGGTTCGGAGATACATTTTGTAATCGTTCTTGCATAAATATTTCTTACTGCAAACGATGTCGAAGCTCATGAGTTGGAGGGGGCTCGGTCTATAGACGGAAGAGTTTCAGAAGTTGCAACACGCGTGTCTGTCTACTAGGATGCGCAGGGATGTCATCTCTTATCCTGGCTCTTTGAAGGCGATCTCACTCATCACTATTACGTTAAAAGTGAAAAACGCGTGAAAGTGTGATATTTGGCATCGACTTTGTACGAGATCTGAAGAGTAAACAATAGGATTGACGTTGTGCTGATTAATCCGACATACATGTATTTATATGTAGTTTCTATTTGAATATAAAGCCTTTAACCCATTCTGTTTCAAGTTGATAGTAGCTATTGAGTTCTTGTCTTTAAATTCGCGTTGATATATGTGAATGTGTGCATGTGTGTGTCTGTGTGTGTCTGTGTGTGTTTGTGTGTCGATTCACACGATGCAATGTCACACCTACTCAGCGCCGACACCTTGACGAAGGTCACGGTCTCGGTAGTGTGAGAAAATGTCAGTATTGAAAAGTTCTAATCCGAGGACGCCAGCAGATAATGAAAATGGCAAAAAACAAAATCATAAAATGCAAACTCTTCACTTTTCGAATTGAAGGAGGCGTGAGTGACAGGAGAGGTCGAAATCTGAGCAAAGGGAGATCAGAGATCGTGGTGGTGCAAGGCTGGTTTGTCAACTATGTCGATGCCTCTCGCGTTATCTCTCAGCGACTACCTTCCCAGACGCTAATGAAATCACAATCCAATTAATCATTCCAAGTCGGAAATGGATATTATTTGTGCTAGACTTCACTGATAAACGTACGTATCTACATGCTGATGGAGTCGCGTAGCTTTTAAAAGCTGTGAAGGCTCATTTGGATGTACTTCGGGTACCTAAAACCGTCCCTGCCTCCGTTCTACACAAAGACACACAAAAAGATTTGCTTCATCGTGCCTACGGCAACAATAGGCGAAAACCTTTTGCGGCAAGTGATACCGCCCAGGGCTTCTCTGGATCGGATGTGTTATTGACAGAGAAATAAAAAAGATGGTGTCTTATTCAACACTCTTATAAACATCCGTCTGACCTTAGAGGTCGTCTTGCGAGGACATCATCGATCTAGCCTAATTAATTGCCCAAGTTAACTGTGAGGGCTAGTAAACAGTGTTTAAATAACGATTAATGTCTGCACTTCTTTTAATCAGATCAGATTACCATCACCTCGCCACCTTCTATTCCTCTGTGACTCTGCCTTTGATTTAAGTCAAACACTTGACCAGACATGATACCAATTGAAGGCCAAACGAGAGCCCAGTGAGGGCATGGAATAAACAAATTACGAAAAGGGAGTAAAAGTGAAAGCGAACAATCTGTTAGCTGTCAGTATCTTATTTATTCTTGGGGGAATTTGTTTATTAGTTTTGATAAGGAGAAACTCCTGCACGATAAAAGCTGCTATTATTCAGGGCGAAATATGATACCAGAATGCTCCTGATCATAACACTTGATATCCCAAACCGTGGGAAAACTGTTAACTGCAACCGTATTAGTTGGATTCCGATTTCCAGAACTTAATTGACCAGTAGATGACACCAACGACGATTGTTTTCTGGCTGATTTATCGAGGTGTACAGGGAACAAACGATACTGTTCTAATATCATCAAATTCTGAGGAACTTCATATCAACGTGGCCAAAGTTCGCCACACACATATCTGAAAACCCATTAGTAGTCAGTACAGCCACTTCACTGTGGTACATCGCTTGTTAATTCGGTCCAAGACACCACGAATTGTTAAACAAAGCTTACACTGGTCATATACTTGAAAAAATTATGTGATGCAATTCGCACCAATAACTGAATCCTATACCCCTTTAGCTTCAGAAAATGGACGATGATTGCAATCCCTGTGATCATGAACAAGCTCGTTCATCATCAGTGGTTGTAAGATGTTTAACACTTACTCTAAAAATAATCTTTATTGTTGTAACACACATCGAAAATTTTAATCATATAATGTGAAATTTCGACCAAAAAATTTATCAAAGAACAAAGAATAATCATTCTAATCGCTGAAAACGCCTACTTAAGCTACTCTTTAGTACCTACCTACCCACCATTCATCAAACCACATAGCATCATAACTACAAACTTACATACATAAGATATATACACACATACATACAATTACATACATACAATTACATACATACATACATACATACATACATACATACATACATACATACATACATACATACATACATACATACATACATACATATATTACATATATTACATACATTACATACTTATAGACAGTCAGACAGACATACAGAGACGCAAATTTTAATGATCGCAACAAAAAAAATGCCTGAAGCATGGGAGTATGTATCACCTCAGTTACATTAGCCACAGATAATCTTTGTTGTATTGCTGTCACTTTATTTTATTGGGGATGTGATATTTGCAGGGCAAGGCTTGCATTTTGGCTCATGGCTTTCCCTTCGTTCAACGGAGCGTGCTCCTGATGGTATAGAAAACACGACAGCGTAGCTGTTGGAAGATTTAAGCCAAAGATTTAACCTTTACATCCGGTATTTCTTAACACTTTGTGAACAACACTTAATCCATTCGGACAATATGGTACCGATACTATTCCGTTTCACTGGGCCATATTTGTTTCAAATGTGGGGGTCATTTCGGATCGTTCCAGTCGATTACGAAAGTAGTATCGCCGCATTCACAGGACCCGTGGCGGTCGTCCGTCGGGAGCCCGTCGGCGGCGTTCAAAAGATTAAAACGTGCCGATTGAATCGTTATCTTTCACAGACCACAGAAATATCGACATCACCTAAGTAGTTTTGCTCTTGACAGACCACAGGGCGTCCACACTCTGGCGAATTCTAGGAGTTACCTGCGGTCTTGCGCAAAAGAGCACACAAACATCTGGGGAACACGGAACGTGCAACAAGAATGACGTGAACCGTGCCATCTTCGTAGGTGGTAACTTTCAGCCTTCCAATTAGCATGGAATTTTCACCTGCAATGCAGAGCTATACCAATCTAACGATCTGCATTTG
>LD343019.1:123864-141014 GCA_001465055.1 Ptychodera flava | reverse complement strand
TAGAGAATTATGGTCTGACAAAAAGTGATGTCAAAACCAAGTCACTTTATTGGAAATTAGTTGATAAGAAATGGCATGCAGTCAAAGGTCAGATTGGTCAAAAATGGCTGAGAATCTAAGTCTCACGGACAGCTACAAAGCTACTTTATTCAACCGTCTTAATTCAACAGGAATTGTCAGCAATTCAGTAAATGATTTAAATTGGAAGATTTTCCATCGAGGCCTAGTCACAGGAAGCTTTAAGTGATGGGAAATGTCATATTTGTGGCCAAGAAGAAACACTGGAACACATCTTATTTGAGTGTAAATATGTTAAAGAAATCTGGCAGAAATGTATTTGTTTCTTTGTCAGAAAACACAACTTTGATAATAATATCAATATCAAAAGATTAGCAATTGCAGGAATCGAAAATGATAATAATGCACAACTTTGATAATAATATCAATATCAAAAGATTAGCAATTGCAGGAATCGAAAATGATAATAATGCAACATCTGACATTATTTACTGTATTACTTCCTTTGTAAAATATACAGTTTGGAATATTCGAAATTCGGTTACTCTTGATGGGATTAAAGTTTCCCTTTAATCCTATGTCATGCAATTGAAATGTTATCTCTCCTCATGGATGAATACATTATATTTCACTTATAAGATGATGAACAAAACTGAGGATTTTATCACAAAGTTTTCAAGCCTTGTAAGACTTGAAGGAGAAGAATGCATCCTGAATGCATTCATGTGATGATCTTTGCAATTAAACAGCTAATTATTTGGGTTTTTTGTCTTCAGACAAGACACATTGTAATTTTAATGCATTCACAGTTATGTAGATTTGTTTTATTTGTGACTATGTGGAAATAAATTTATCTTTTTCAAAAAAAAAAGGAACCTGCCTGTTTTACGGAATAAATTTATGAGTAATTTGATGAGAATACCATACATGATAAGAATACTATCAAAGGTTCAACTATTTTTTCCTCGTCATCCTTTTCACTCTCCTTCAAACATCAGTGTGTTGGATAAAGTATTGTATACATCTTTCAATGTGTACGTGGGATGCCAGAAAGTATGTGACGAATACTACTTTTAAATTTTCTGCATGTGAATTCAAACCTATATGGCAACAGGCTCCGAGATTGTATTTATCGATAGGGAATCGAAAATATTGGACACTGTGGCGGAGATTACTCATCGCCAAAAACTTTGCTTTATATGAAAAAAGTAGTGGTGATGTTCACGAAATACTAGTATGACTTCATTTTTTTATCGATGACTTCTCAGATATATTGACGCGAAGACTATATCAGTATATAGGCACAACGGCGTGAAAACTATACAGGCAATCTTTAAACTTTTGTTCACAAAGCGACTTTCTTCACATTGCAACTAGGAACCGTCCCGATTGGTTTTGAGATCGGTAGTGCGAAAATGCTGTGACCGATTATATTTGAACGGTTACACGGTGCATACCTATGTCTGGACAACATAGTGACCGATCACATAGCAAGTTGATCTCCTGAATAAAAGTGTGGCACAGCAGAAAGCGAAGAACAAGGTATTGCGTTCCCGTGACTCCTGTCCCTCTAATCATCATCATTGGGTCGATCTTGTCGTGTGATAAATAGCTTGGCCGATCAAAACCACACCCAGGTTGTCCGACCATGCAGGACATTTCGTCGACAGCTAAGGTTGTGAATTCGTAAAGACGCGAACCATCAGGCCTGGAAGCTGCACCTCCAGTGTCCACTGTCCCGAAGTCCACTAACAGCTCAGCCCTGGCATACTGTCAATTGGAGTTGAATCTCAAGGTTATCATCGTCAAAAGACTCTCTCTGATTGTCGCCCCCAAGTTCGGCAGACAAAGTTCATTCGTTTATATCACAAACCCTATCCCTCCCTCGTATTAAAGCGAAAGTTTAAAAGGGTGAAATGTTGATGTTTCACGTCAAGTACGACACCATTTAACATTTTCCATATTGCTGTTGAATATCATACTCTCACCACTGAATACCACGTGTTTTTTTCGCCAAATTCCTTGCTTGAACGATACTTGGCGGTTTAATAATTTACAGAAGTTTCGGATTGTGACCGAGTCTGAAGTTTGTCGTCATTCTTGTCCGCCCTCCTTTTCTTCTCTCTCGCTTTAAGGACACTTTGAAGGGGAAATATGGGGTTAGGCTGAACCTAGTAGTAGTCTGTCTGGCTCTTTAGGCAGACATGGGAACCGGCGACATGACAGAGATAACAATGTGAGGCGAACTCTTACACATTAACGGAATAAATAAATTGTGTTTATAAGCGGGCACCATGTCATCATCAAAAAAAGATCATGGTCCATGTGGGCGTGCGTTATTTTCAAGCGTTTTGGCGTAATTTGCAACATGCAGGCAATGGGTCTATCTTCTTGTCTGAATTCAAACAGAGAACACTTGTTACAGGTATTCAACAATGGAGAACAAACCTAGAAACATATTCTAAGCTAGACACATATCGCTTGTTTAAAAGTGTTGTAGTAGTTGAAAAATATCTCAGCGATGTCACTATCTATGGTTTTAGGAGGGCACTTTGTAAATTTAGAGTGTCCAATCACAATTTGCATATTGAAAGTGGACGAATCCAAAATTTACCTAGGCAAATAGACTATGTATGCTATGTGCATTGAACAAAGTTGAAACTGAATTACATTTTTGTCTCATATGCCCCTTGTATTGTAATTTACTCAAAAATTGTACACCTGAATGTTACTACATTACCCCTTCACTATTGAAATTTATAAGATCCTCATACCCTCGTAAATCTGTCAAAGTATTCATTTTACAGTTTTAGATTGAGGACGACCGCACTCCAGAAGATGTCCACTTAGACTGTAAATATGTATGAGCCCCACACATATATTCACTTGTATGTATTTTTCATGTTCTGTAAAAATACAGGTGGCCCAGAATACCGAATAAATACTATCGTCATAAAGTGTGGGTATAATTGATAAAATACTGGTTATGGGATGCGAATAAAGCCATCAGCACAGAACAAAATTTGCCCTGGCCTCACAGTAGTCTGCAGTTCTTGCTGTTGCAGTTCTTTTCGTGTTCACTATTATAATAAGCTTCAAAGGTAGAGTACGGTACTATACAGCGAACGAGACAATGGGCTACACCCGGCCCTCCCCAGCGAAGGATTTCGCTCCTTATCCTTTTTTCAATAATATGACACAATTCCTTAGTTTCCCGTTTTAACATGTGGTG
This sequence comes from Ptychodera flava, assembly GCA_001465055.1. Taxonomy (NCBI): domain Eukaryota; kingdom Metazoa; phylum Hemichordata; class Enteropneusta; family Ptychoderidae; genus Ptychodera; species Ptychodera flava. Next base: position 137,764 of record LD343019.1, on the reverse strand, counting down.
TTTTAAATCCTAAGATCCCATCGTCGCAGTAACATCCTAGCTTATAACTCATGATAATAATTTATCCAGCTGGGTATCTGATTCGCTTGCGAGTCGAAGTGAGGCCGTGTGGTGGCGTTTCAAGGCTTCCCCCGCGCAAGCGCAGTTTCCGATGAATGCTGCAGTGGAGGCTCCTGTCGTCAGAGCGGAAATGTAATGGTAAGGCCAACCTTTTGCATTTTAGGGCGTGATGTCTTACAAATTGAAATCCCGTGTCGATTTTAGAGTTTTTAGTGGAATCGTATGGATATCTGTGTTTGGATTGAATTCGTGGCCGCCCTGGGCGAGGAATACTATACCCCTGGCATCGGGTAGCCTTGTCGTGCAGTACGACGTAAAAACAAGCGAATGTTGTTGGCGTGTTTCTTGTTTATGGCTTCGCAAAGATGTGTAACATGCTTTCTTCAGTAGAGAGGCTAGGGTGCATCGTATTTTTCGATCAACCGGTCACCCAGAATACTGTATTTTACCATATTTACAATTAGGGATTAATGCAATGTCATATTTCAGCTTCCGGATAATTCGTTTTTCTTCTTCTTCAAGGTCAAATATTTTCTCTGATAGTGTGAGCCTTACAGTGTCGGGGTCGTGTTTAAAAACGACATGATTATGTGATACAAACCTAATACAGTTATTAATGTATCTATAACTATCAGAATTGTTGCGTTCAAAAAACCAGGCGCGTCTCAGAAACATCTCGGCGTTCGCAAATTATACACACTGCATTACAACTATATCACTTTATTATCAGGGTAACATGTAATGATGTATCTCACCTCGTGCTAATAGCTACGGATCCATGGAGATGACAACATTATGCATGAGTCTAGCAATTACAATGCATTAGCGGTGACAGAGTGTACGCGTGATTCCGCCCCGGCGCGGTCTGCTTGTTGTGATCTATCCGTGAAGGTGGGCAACATCCATGTTTGCAGATATCCTCATCTTCCTTATTAGTTTTGATAGCGCAGTTTCATCGCAAAATGAGCTGAGAAATTGGCGGAGACGTAATGGTTTTGATGGCAGGGAAGTGTATGACTCACATCTTACAGCCTGAGTTATCTGACACGAGAATGAGCAGCTCATTGTATCCTCTGGCAAACGGCCACAATACAGTATTACGCTACAGTTTTGTGATGTGGTTACGCTGGATAGCGAAAGGTCATAAGGTCTTGCAAACACTACGACAGGTCACGGTCCCTCTATCACAGTTGTAGCCAAACCAGAGTCCGACGATCTTACACTTTCCACGTGGCCACACACAGGTCCGAGATAATGCGTCTACGTGAATCTTGTTGAATAATATGCCGGCGTGTACAGTCGGTCGGTGACAGGGTGGATGACCTGGTGATGCACCGTCGATTCAAAGCCGTTATTGAAAGCGCGAATGGTGACGTGTCGTTCTTTGAGTACAGTAGTATGCATAACAATTACCGTGTACTGTATGTATTAGGGCATGCGGTAGCAGTGACATGATTGATATGACATACAGGTGACATGACTGTCAGCATGGAGGTAGAAAAACTCATTCGACAAGCTTAAGTGAGAGAGGAGAAATATTTCAAACAAATAAACAAAATACAGCTAAAAAAGAGTGGGTCGTTTATGGCATCTCGTGCGGCGAGTCTTCAAGATCATATGGGCTGTCAAGGTTAGGAAATGATTCATGTTTCGGTGCCGCGGCTCGGTTGTTGCTAAAGTGCACTCTTCTGTAACAGCGGTGTCTGTGACATGTCGTGTCGTGGTGTTTGTGGAGTTGAATGCGCAGTCGTTCTGTTGGTTTAATTTCACATATACCTATCGTATAGGAAATCTGCAATTAATGTGTTGGCGTAATACTGACACTTTTTAATACTGGTATGTTGCGAATATTCTTAATTGTCGCGTGTCGATATCACGCCAATACGAAGTTTGTAGGGCGCAGGAGATGGCTTTATTATAATGGGATGATTCATAACAGAACAAACATGATGAATGAGGGTGATCAAGTCATCACAAAATGTGCTATCGTCACGTTTTATTCATTTTGAGTCTGACGTGAAGACTCCTATCTATCATTAAAATTTTGAAGTTGCCGTCCAACTGTACAACACCCTGAAGGAAAATAATTATTAATACCGAGGTGATTAAACATAAAGGTCAGCAGTGAGTTGCTGATATTGATGAACAATACTGATGAAAGTTAAATTATTAAAACGTCTCCCTGTGGCAACTCCAGTCCGTTACATTCGGCAGTCATCAGTGCATTTGCCGATTTTTTTCAGTTCTACTCTTGCAATCGTAAATACAATGTCTGACTGTTTCCCCCAGAGACATGTTGGCATACGTTAACATATTTGAATAATGCTGCATGCAGATGCACCTAGAAGTCATCTTCAAAGATGATCATACAACCTTGAGCTTGTTAAATAACTTTGATTTGAAATTTACAAGTTATATGGTGGCAACAAGAAATATTTACAGAATGAAAAACAACACTTTTTAACATTTACAGAACAATATTTACATTACTTGCATCTAGGTGTATCTGCAGACAGCAGTGCTTCAGACATCTTTATGTACGCCAACAGTATGTCTCTAGGATATATATATATATATATATATATATATATATATATATATATATATATATATATATATATATATATATATATATCACAAAGTATACGAAGTGTACAGAATACAGATGTCGTCGTGGGAGATTGCAGTGCTTGGTGCTAAAAGCAGAGCATACTAAATAACACAAATTACTTCAAGTACAAAGTAATAATATCTGTTACTTAAGTTTCGATGCGTGGAACTTAAGTAACTGAAATTATTACTTTATACTTGAAGTAATTTGTGTTGTTATTATATATATAGAAAGAGAGAAACAGAGAGACGGAAAACAGACAGAGAGTGTTCTAAATACTAACACAACTTACATCAAGTATGTCTGTCTGTCTGTCTATCTGTCTGTCTGTCCATCTAGTGTCTGTACTGGTGTTGAGTAAAGAATGTTTCTAACATTTGAAAGTTAAATTGAGCGGAAGTATCAATAGTGTGATAAAAGTATTGACTGGGGGTGGGGACGTTTCCACGTGCATAAAACATGTCGGCTTATCCCACGACTGATAAGCTGAGGGTTTAGATGATGAAAAAGTACGGAAGTATGATTCTTGTAATTAATGAAGCCTTGTCTTCTCTCCATCATCGAATAGGAAAAAGACAAAGGAACCGATAGTGGTGTCGCGCAGACCCCCCACAATGAGGTCAACGTCCAAGGTGATGGAAATGTCGTAGTTGTCGCGGGCGATGCATCTTCGGTGAAAATCGGTGACATTCGGCTTGATTCGGGTAAGTGCATGTGTCAGTGATGTTTTGGTTCCAGGTTCAAAGTCTAGTCTAGAGGTGAGGATTATTTATGATATCCAAAGAAGATACTTTCAAACCCCTGTAACGTAGTCACGCATACAACTGATCTGTGCAAAAGAAATTGTTACCCCGCTGAAACTTCCATTTGTGAACTTTCCTGACAAGAAATACAGTTGTCGTCACACATCTGTCATGTTTTAAACTCCATGTGAAACAATGATAAATGTTCATTCATTGTTTGGCATATCGTTTGACATATTATGAGATCAGTCATATCATAAGCTGTGAGTACTGGACAACGGTTTTGTTATAAACACCAACATTGTCATTATGCATTGACCATAGTTTTTTTTGGAAGGTCTATGCATGGACCTTGTATGGAGAGAGGGATCTATGTATTGACAGTGTAATCCAGCGCCAACTCATCTAAAAAAAGACATTACAAAATACACCCATCAAAAGTTACAGCAACCGGTCTTTTCAATATTCGACATGCTGATCGTATCTTTTGACTGAACCTGACCTGGAACGTCAGGAAAAAATCTCCTTCGATCGCACGCGTTGCTGAGCAATTTCGTTACGAAAATTATACAAGAAACTAACGCACTATTTTCCGTACACATAGGTGAAAGCTTCGACAGCGTCGACTTCTCAAATGGTCACAATAATTCTGGAGTCGGTGAAGCAGGTAAACATAAATAAATACTCAAATTCACAGTTCAGTCACTGCAAAGGGAAACTGTTGCATGTCCAAATAAATCAAAACCGTTACCTTTCCCAAAGATATTTCAAGTTCAAGACATTTTTTCACGCAAGATCATTTTGAGTGCATATTGCATGGTAACAGAATATTTGATAGGGTATCGAAGATGCAAAAATGGCAGAAAACGTACAAGAGTTATGGGTAAGTTTTTTGTGTAAACCAAGTTGTGGAAATTATCCTTTGAAATGCTTTATAAAACAGGTATGATATCAGCGGGTTCTTTTCGCATTATTTCCAGAATCGGCTTCTGCGAAATCGTGTGCTAAACTATTGAGGGCGCACTACCTCAACTCCAGTAGCAAGATCCATCCGACGCCTTGGTTTGAAGCCGGATTCCAACTTAGAACGACTGACATTTACACAGAGCTAGAAGTGACGTCGAGAACGGAGCGCGGTGTTGAAAGTTCAAGCTCGGAAAGTGATTTCAGAAAACGACTTGTGTCGGGCCGTTGCAATAGAATCTTAGTCGAGGGAGAGCCCGGCGTAGGCAAAAGCACTTTCTGTCGGAAGTTCACGCTAGATTGGGCATCGGACGATTTGGAATGGGCGGGAAATTTTGATCTACTGTTTACCTTGAATTTGAGGCAAGTTACTCGTAGTGGCAAACTCATCGATGCAATATTTGATCAACTTCTCCCCGAGGATACGGACGTTGACAAAGGCCACTTAGAACATTTCATAAAGAAAAATCAAGATAAGGTGTTGATATTTTTAGACGGAGTCGACGAACTGGAGTCGACGTGGAAGAGTGATGTGTTAAAGCTTGTGAAACGCAGATTTCTGCCTCAGGCAACTGTAGTTGCAACATCTCGCAGCACAGAGCGCCATCACCTGGTCACAGATATCGACGGCCACTACATTATCAAGGGTTTCACATTGGACAGTGTGTCAAGTTACATCCAGAAATATTTCGAATCCGACGAAGGTGCTGCGGAAAGTTTGATTTCCATGATCGAAGCAGACGACAATATACAAATACTGACCACAAATCCGTTGAACGCTGTATTACTTTGCGTTCTCTGGGAAGACAGCGAGAGGGCGCTCTGGGGTAATAAGGTGACTGAACTCTATCGTCAGATAATCGTTAGTATCATCAAGAGATTCTCAAAGAAAAATGACTCACCCGTGTCACAGTGTAAAGAAATTCCTGGGGATTTCGAATCAAAGTTATCAAAGTTGGGTAAAATGGCGTTTGATGGCCTAAAAGAAAAGCGAAGCTTATTCAGGCAAGAGGATCTTGATAGGAATGGGATTACCCAAGATATGTTGGAGGCTGGATTTCTCCAACAAGAATATGGCGCCTCTCGTGTCGAGAACTGTAAATACTGGGTTTTCTTGCACAAAACCTTTCAGGAGTATACAGCCGCTTATTATCTTCACAGAAGTGGCGAGGCACACGATAAGAGTATTCTCACTGCCGTCGTGGAGTCTGAAGAGCTTCACAACGTTTGTTTATTTCTCGCAGGGTTGTTGTCGTCCGCAGCCGATGAGCTGTTTGAAGCCTTCACGAATGTCCTATCGACGACCAAACCAAACACAGAGTACTTTTCCCGCCTGATTCAGCTCGCCCTGACTTGCCTGCACGAATCGGGCAATCGCGTCGATTTCGCGCGGCAACTCGCCCCCGCCATACTGAGCGAACCGAACACGCTCAGTATTTTCAGCGCTCGCTGCACGTCGCAGTTTTTCTCCGGCCTGACTACCGTCATCGCCGAGTACGTGCGCACCAACCCAGACGACGGTGCCGCCTCTAAACTTAAAAACCTTGTGTTCAACTACCCGTATTCGTTCACAGACATGGAACCTCAATTGTTCGATACCTTGGGCTTGGCCAGTCATTTAGAGAGATTCGTGATCTCGATCCCGCATTCTTTAGAATCGATGACAGCTTCTGTCATACGGCATAACAAATGCCTTAGAGATGTCGGTTTGCAAATCGAAGGCGAATGTCCCTCGAAGTTCTTGCCGCATGTCAGTGAAGCACTGGCCGCCTCTACCAGTCTCAGATATTTACGCCTGAGCATCAATGTCGATGAATCGAAACACCATAACGCGATATCCGTACCCATAAGCCAGTGTCTCGAACACTTTTCTTTGTATGGTCCTAGGCAAGCGGAGACATTATTCCGTGACATCGCAAAGGATTTGTCCGATCACAAGAACCTTAAATCCCTGAGCACAAATTTTGCGTCAAGCTTCCTGTGTGCCGAAAGAAGGGAAGCGCTGGCAAATGTTATCCTTAAAAGCAAATCTCTGAGCAAACTCTCCCTCAACACCGAACGACGTTTGAATTCCGGCCACGGGACGCCGAATTCTTCGCCGTCCCCCAGCAGAAGATCGTACAGAGATCTGAGCAGTCACCCGATGTTCAGCGGTGCCCGACGAGTCAAACAGGAACAGCACCGCGAGCAAGCGACCGCGTCTTTTTCGAACGCGCTAGAGAAAAGTGAATTTCTGAGATACGTTGTCGTGAAACACTTTGGTGACGACCGAGATCTGCTGTCCGTGTTCGACAGCATCAAACGCAATCGGTCGATACGTCATCTCATCATTGTCACCGAGCACTTGAAGTCTCACATTCTGCACGAAATGTTTACCAGGCTCGGGGAAAAGCCCGACCTCGACCTTGTGGGAGCCGTTTCCGAGAATGAGCTCCCCTTGTCGAATCTAGATCCCCCGATCGCAAAGTCGTTCAGAAAGTGTGAATTCGCATCGAAGTTGCCGCCGGATGAGGGCCCCATTCCAGGCTTCCCGGGCTTCTACATCTGGGAACAATGGGAAGTTTGGTTCAAAGAAGTTACCGCGTTCGAATCCGAAGGGGAAAGGCCCCCGGTTGAAATCGATAGGTACGCCAAGGAAAGACTTCTGTCTTACATCTTACCCCCCTTAACCGACGGATTCCATGTCAATGTGTGGGAACGCATTGAGAGTGCAAGTCCACAAACAGACAGATAGACCTTTCTCGGAAAAAAGGACGTTGTTGGGCAAAATCGTGAAAGTCGCGAGGTAAAAAGAAAGTTGAATGTAAATTACGTACGGTGTGTGTTGTGTTCCTTCGAGCTTTCGGACCAAACGTAGTCGTTGTGGTGTAACGGTACGGTCGTTAATTAAAGATCTTATACACTACTTCAAATGCATTTTTTGCGTTTGAATGTCCGTACTGTACATAAGTATTTGACATCTGGACCTCGCTAAACAAATAGAGTTATCTTAGCTGCACAGTTGCCCTTGTAAAACATTGAAACTAGTATGTACAGTCACCGCGAACCTTCAGAGTCCCCATCAATTACTTTCATAATCAAGCAACGTCGCTAGCTGCCGTTTCGGAATAAACTATTCGTAAAATTCACTGTAATCGAAAAGAGAAAAACAAATCGCATTTTTTTGGAAACCAAGGCAAGCGTGGTGAATAGAGGATCCGAAAAGTAGTTCACATGTGACTGACTACGTAGCGAGATCCCCGCTCAGTGGAATAACATTATTAAGAGGGACATAAGACACTTCTATATCTTGAATGTAAACGGGAGGTAAAGTATTCCATGTTATGGTAAGGGTGAAGGCCTCCGTGAGGAGAATTTTTCTCGTTTGGTCGATAGGCCAGTTCCACTGTGCTGTTGAAGGGCGCCTTACCGATAAACTTGGTGTTTAAGTCTCTTATAAATCCTAATATCGTATATAGCTTAAATCGTCAGCACCAATCTGTTTTGCCGAAACACTTAAGGTAGTATGCGCCTCGGAAGTGAAAAACTTAAACTTTTGCTCAAACTTTCCTTAAGGAACCTTTCAACCATTCTATTTCAAAATCAAGAATAAAAATATGGGGTCACCATGCAAATTTTGGTACTAGAGAAACAAATTACCCAAGATTTACCGATATTTTGAATTCAAATGGCCGCCATCACTGTGTTAACTCTATGGAGAAAAATGAAAAAAATTTCGAATTTCGAAAAACTAAGCCGGTGAAAAGTTTTCTTACACCAAGAGCTTTAAAATGAACCCCCACATGTGGTATATCAGAAGAGAGAATTGTAAAAGTTTGAGAGTCTGAATGTCTGTCCCCGAGGTGCGTTCTACCTTAACAAGTGTTTTATCCCAGTCGGTAATCAGCCGGCTGATGATCAGTCACGAGGTATTGTCAACTTCTAAAGTGTATTTTCCATGTTAGTATGGTAATGTATAGTACAGTACGTTTTATATCAGGTTATGCATCGCTGCCTTCCAGAAGGACGTTTTTGTAACTTAATTAGGTTCAAGGTTGTATTGTAATTCATTATCACGTACAGGGTTGTAAATTCTGTAATTTTGTAGCAAGAAAGGAAAGGGAGAAATTTGACAAAGCGTTCCAAAGGTCAGGGATACCAAAATGGAAAGTCGTTGCCAAAGTCGCGGAGATTTGACCGATGATCTCCGAGTAACAGCTGCCCAACATGACTCGGACGCCGATTCACTGTCCATGCGCAATGTGTTATTGAAATAACGTTTAGAATAAGAATATAATTGAAACACCCTTTTTCTGGAAAATCAGACGATTTCTTTGTAAACCTGAATCAATCGATAACACTGCCTTTGTTGAAAATCAGATCTCACTTTGCAAACGTCACAACTGGCGTACTTGTTCTGATAGCCCAAGGAACAAATAGGTCATGATCATTATTTACACCAATGTTAATCTGTGCATTAAATGTTTATTATTTGTAATTTATTGTTTCGTCTGCCATTTTTGCGAGTACACTGACCATTTCACAAACTGGAAAGGTTTAGTGTGTGGTTTGCGACCGTTGTGGTGAAGACGATACTACAGTAATTGCGGATAATGATGAAATAGAAAAGTATTGCCACATAAAGCGGACTCCTAAATGATGACCAGACAGGCACACCCTAATAAGCTGTCCTTCATTCACTCGAAATTATGTGGCAAGTGCCAAATGAAGTCGCCTTTGACAAGGCTTGATGAAGATCGCGTCAAGGCAACCGGTGAACAATCATGTTTACCTGAAACCAACAATCATTTACGCCGTGACCATCGCTTTCGGGTCACTTTCCTGTTCTCCCGTGACGCGAGCACAAACCTACACGAAGGCAAAGCCCCTCTATCACGTGACCTGGCCAAAACCACATGCGGAATGTTGGTATAAAAAGCAATAGGAGAGACGGAATGACTGAATAAGTTGACAATCTTTATTTAAATGTAAAAAAAAAAAACGAAAAAAACACGCAAAGTGACTAGTGGGCCAGTCTAATAGATACACTGTTTCCACCCCTCCCTCACTCGTGGCACTGAGGAAGCGCATCTGTTCCAAATTTCTCTTCGGTACTAGGTGTTAATGCCTAAGAAATCTTGAAATACGGGCGGGTCTACAGACTCTACACCATCCATATGCCATCTGGCATGTGGTTAATTGCAGAGTCTCTGATTGCCAATAACGTCACGCTATAGTCACGGCGTAAATGATTGTTGGTTTCAGGTAAACGTGATTGCTCACCGGTTGCCTTGACGCGATCTTCACCAAGCCTTGTCACAGGCGATCACTTGCAATCTTTATGCTATATGTTTATATGCAATTTCTCTAAAACTGGGGTCGAATGTAAAATCTGATCGTGTGATCGCTGTGGGTAGCAGCTTCTTTGATGGCAGGCACGAGTCTCGGACACCAGCAGTACAAGTAAAACATATAAAATACATGAGGTTTTCTTGCATAGAAAAACGACAAACAACACTGGTACTCTGAACTCCCAAAAGTTGAGATTGAATTCTCTAAAACTAACAGTGCCCGTCAGGCGGGAAAGTCGTAGCCAAAACAACATGAGAAAATTGCTACAAAGCATACACCTTTGCTGTGATTGGTCCTCAAGTGATAACGTAATGTCATCTGATTGGTTCATTAACTCAACTGTGATTGGTCCGCTCCAGAATCCGCGTTTTGCATCAAGCTCGACATGTATTTCCAATGCACATATTGCATAGAGAATATATAGAGTCCACTCAGTCACGACAGGTGCTGAATCTCTCCTGTTTCATTTGTTGATGACTTCGTGGTGACTGTTACGATATAACTGAAATTCAGCGGTCGTAAACTTGGGAACAGTGTTAGTATTGGACGTTCTACGCATACAGGTTGTGTTGACGAGTTGAACAAAGACACTTCAACATGATTCTGGAACCCTACGAATAACTGTGTTTCACATACAATTAACAAACAGACAGAATACGACATATAAATAATTAAGTTACACAGATTCAATACCTCTTATAGTAACGAAATATTCAGCGGCTTTATTCAAATAAGATCAAACGCTTTTCAAAACGCAATAAAATTACACGTAGTCTATTTTTTATATTTTGCGCATACCACTTCAGTGACAGCTGTCTACATCAGCATTCAGACACATTTTTTTCTGTGAGTTTTCAATAGAATCACGTACATAGATGTATGCATGCATAGCTACACACATACATACATACATAATTCAATTCAATTCAATTCAAATTACTTTATTTTCCATTAATGAAACACGCACATCCACAAATGGAAAATTTTCTCTCGGCACCACAAAGCTCCTGACTTACAATAAAAACACACACACATATATACACAGTCTTGGGGAAAAGTCAATAAATTACGTATAAAATTCCGAGTTTAAAACCGCCACAGCTGAAGGTAAAAAAGACTTTTTGTACAAGTTTTTACGCGCAAAAGGTACCTTAAGTCGTCGACCTGACGGGAGGATTTTAAATTCTGTGCTAAGTGGGTGTGTTTGATCCTGATGGATCTGAATGGCTTTCCTCTTCAAAGATTGGTAATATATTACTGAAAGTTGTCGTTGTTTTATACCAACAATCTTTCCTGCCAGATTGACGACTTGTGTTAATCTCACTTTGTCCTTAACTGAGAGGTTCCCGTACCAGGATACAATATTAAACGTTAAGATGCTCTCAACAAGCGAACGGTTCACAGTTACTAAAATATTCTTGCTGACGTTAAAGCCTCTCAGTTTCCTGAGAAGGAATAAGCGCTACTGTGCTTTTTTACAAAAAAATTCAATGTTGTCTGTAAAACGACATTTCGAATCTAAAATTGTACCAAGATATTTGAAAAGAGACACTCTTTCAATTTGTTTTCCATCTATATTTATGGCATGTTGTAATATACTGAATGAATGGGTGACCATGCATATATTCGACCCCGGTTTTAGAGAAATTAAATGAAACCATCGCGAAATGAATTAATGGTCATGACCATTAATTCATTTTTGCGATGGTTTCATTTAATTTCTCTGAAACCGGGGTCGAATGTAATAAATGTAAATAACGATTACATTGCGATTCTTCACGTCCTGCACATAAATTTTCATACAAATAGTTTCGAATATATGACAGAGCGAAAGATGAACAAAGTAAGGCTGCGTTCAAAAATAACGATGGGGGGGGGGCTGGAGGAATCGCGATTGCACTCTAATTTTTTTTTCAGATCCCCCCCCCCCCTCAATACTCTAAAACATTTTCATATTGACGGATGGAAAAGCAAAGGTGAGAGGAGAAATAAAGCCGATGCTCATGAATAAGACTTATTCATGGTTTTGGGTTCGAGACTGCATGCCAGTTCATAACTCATTGATTTTATAGATGATAAGCAAGTGCTTTCCCATACATCCTGTACAAAGATTAAGAAGATGGTTTTCAGTATTCACTTCCCTCAGATACGGTCAGAATATCCGAATATAGTTTTCAAATTGACTGTAAGTGAAAGCACTGTAACGTATGTAGAGTGCTACGTTGTTCAAAAAGTACATCTGCGATAATATTGTAACATACTCCTTGATATCAACACTATGGTGCAAGTTTATTTCATACCATGATAAACATAACGATTACACAACGTTGTTTGTTTATTTCTTGCCCTAAAACAACTCGATATAAAACATCATTAGGACACGTTTAGTTTCGTCATCACAAAATATGTGGTCTCTTGTTGTTGACCTTGATCGTCATCATGATGTCAAATCGCGTTGATATCAATCCTAATAAACCGATCGGTTACAATGCTGTCGTTAACGATATTGAAATGCTAGTTACATAAAATGCATCATGCTATAGATGGGAAAGAGATAGTAATTATAGTTCTCCATCGCAACCGCTCAATTAACTTTCATGAGGGCAGTAGTGTAAATATTTTCAGGTTATATGTGTCAGCTGCGGTATTCTGGCAAGCTACGTTCATTGAAATAACCATTGCCATAAGCGAGTATTCGGGTCCCATTAAACGGTGTTGATAGTCTCACTAAGAAACTACCTCGTACGTCAATAGAGATTTTCCCTTTATAAGCGTGGTCCTCTGATGTTTTTCAGATTGCTATTTTGCTGAATTTCCTAACGGTTTACTCGTAGACTGTATCTTGATCACATCAGGATTAACCATCAGATCGTTGAAAATCTCTATTAGCTTTGAAAGTACTTGTCAGTCCGCTGTCCTTTTCATTTGATGGCATTTTTCTTGTTGTGCCCTGAATCATGCGATGTAGACTGACTGTCATAAACTGCTTTAGCTAAGAATGAATGAATGAATGAGTGAATGAATGAATGAATGAATGAATGAATGAATGAATGAATGAATGAATGAATGAATGAATGAATGTCCATGAGTCCGGGTGTAGTCCATGACACTGTGTTTACCTCAGTTCCCTTAGGCACAAAAGACCTTTCTACCTGGACATGTCTTCTCTGTCTTGGTTATGGGTTAAAACACCGAAAGGATCGGATGCTATGACTCAGAGACAAAACCATACAATGAAATTCTTTTTATTGTCCCTAACAATGCGTAAAAAGTCGCCGACATGGATTTGGGCACATTATTTCAGGATGTTAACTTTCGTTTCGAGATGTATTCACTATGATGTTACCCGAAAGCATGGGATTCAAATACGGCTAGTTTTCAATCGGGTTCGAACCCACAACATACGGCATCAGTCGCCGAGCGGAGAGGCCACAGAGAGAACCGCTCGTAGGGAGGCCAACTGAAATTTTGAAATGTTCAATCTGCATTTTAATTAATATAGTTTTTTAGATTTCAATGAGAGAAGCTAAACATTTTTTTAATTTTCGAAATTGGATGAACGGTTACAATTTTATAGCTTTTTAAAACATTCACTTTTACTCTTTCTGTAGAAAGACAATACATATAATAACAATGGGAACAATGGGACAAAAATGAAGGCGTTTTAGCCGAAATTTACAGTAAATTTGCTGTAACTTTGTTAATAAAACATCTTTTTGTACCAAATTTGGCATGGAGATAGATTTCAATGGCACACACAAATGTATCCTAAAATTACGCGATTACGATGGTGGCCATATTGGATTTATCCATGGCAACAGATGAACGACACTTAACGAGAAATGACAAAATGAAAATATTAAGCTCAAATGGCATAAGTGATATATCAAATTGAAGGTCTTTTTGAGCTGATGACACTTTTGAATAGCTCTACTGCATTAAAACTACCTACAAAAAGTATTTTATCCAAATAATGGCTTTCAAAACATCACCACTGGGGCCATGTGGAGTTTTGACATTATTTGGTATAAAGGCTTCTTCAATTTTATCAGTTTCTGAACAATTTGAAACTTAGAATTTAATTCAAGGATTATTGGTTAAAACTATGTTCCAAAATTATTGATCGTCTTTAAAATTCAGGAGTAAATTGAATGAGAAGTCGATGTTTGGAGGTGCTAAAAATTGCATACTT
>LD343019.1:111645-123131 GCA_001465055.1 Ptychodera flava | reverse complement strand
CAATTTTCTTTCCCGTTATCGATGTTTTTCAATTTTGAACATGACTAAGTCACTGGTGATTGAGTGTCAATTCAGCACGTCCTGGGCGACCTGCTGGCCTCCCTACCGCTCGGCTAAATCTCCACTCCCAAAAAAGAATGGTTCAATAGCCGGCTAACTTGTTACATTTTTCCGACTGAGACCGCTCCACACGTTGTAGAGTTCGTGAAGCACTCACGCACGCATGCTCACTATCACACATCGTACATACAAACTTTATCGAAGCGAAGAAACGAATTCATCGTTCAAACATCACTTTTACTTCATTAAGTGATCACATTGAACACTGCAACGTTGCCTGAATACACCGTCAGATTTCAAATGATGTCAATCTTCCGATATCGATATAATTTATCTTTCACATTACAATTTATCTATTTATTCAATCTTCAGCTAAGTGCATTATATCTGGTGCAATATAAGAAGAATCATGCATCCGCACATTGTGTGCATGATAAGTGCTTTAAATAATTAAGTATATTTGAATACCCATCATTTGTCTACATCACTTGTAGTTGTGCAAAAGCTGCTGCTACTTGCATGTTGTACATTGGATATGTAACGAGTATTAGCGACAGCCACGCTGTCTCTGTCAAGTATGCTATTCAAACGTACACACTACTTACTTTATACTTAAAACGGACTTGAGGATAGCATACACGTTGTAAATGAAAATATTAAAACAACGTTTAAGACAGAAAGAAAGGCTCTCTCTATTTAAGCAATCGTACTTGACCTACATTATCAGGCTAAGACTACTTTACTCTGACGATTTGAAATAGCAAACGAAAATATCAATATTCTGATTAACAATATAAAGATTCCATGAACACATGAGAAAATAGTATCCGGATCTTCATTTATATCGAGTGCTCATTTCATAGTTACATTTCATTTTAGCCAACATATCAGCTACGCTTGAATATAACTCTCGTGTGACATGTGCAAAATTTTTACCTCATTACTCTGATGTCAATCATTGTATTGTTGTATATAGCCATACCCTGCATCATGTCAAATTGCAATATCAATAGTGTTTTCGCAACAACAGTTTTATCAGCGACGTGGTTAAGATAAAATATAGAACACCCGCGTATGTATTTTAGGTTATGCTCATTAAGTTTTTGCTGTATCATTTCCCCCTTAATGTTAACGTTTGATTGAAAAGAAAAATAATGTAAAGTAGCGTTTTAACGGTACATTCGCCTGACTTACTAGAAGGTGTACCCGTCCTGTAATATATTTTTATTCTTTTCCTCTAATAATCGAATTTTGACCGTGGTGACTTACCAAAAATTAAATGAACTAAATCCCCAAAATACATTAGTGTGTTTTGTTGTGACTTGCAAGGCCAATATATCAATCCTGTAACTCTTTACAGTTCACTTCAGACAGCATCTTCAAGGAAGCGTACAAGATTCAACAGGCTTGACGCTGCTCTGGCTTTCTGCACTTTCTTCGTCCAGTGTACATGCGATATTTCCGAAGTCCATACATCATCACTACGGCTCCAGCAGCGACCGAAAAGGCTGTAAAAACTTTAACTAGTATTCCGACGGACGTTCCTGAAAAAAAAAACGTTATGGACAAAGTTGTTCAATGAGACAAAAATATTTTGTCTGTCACCTTCATAAGGCCGAACAAAAAATTGCGCTGTTCCGATAACCGACGCACCCTATTTTTACCTGTCGATCCTAAACTTTTTAGAGCTACGTAAACAAGGAACTTAAAAAAAAAAGAATTCAAACAAAAACCGTAAAATCACTCGTTCTTTACTTGGCATTTGATTTTTGCTTGAAAGAGGATGTCTTTTATGGTTTTTTTTCCTTTTATATATATGATACATTTTTCTGGAAATGTTGTGGCCAGTGTTTGGCCGCCACGAACCCCTGAAAAATGCATATTTAAAAAAATATTTTGGAAAAAATACCTGCCGATCTACCTACCTACCTACCCTATTTTTGAAACCGTGTTATCGGAATAGCACAATTTATTTTTTGGTCTAAGCTATATGTTGAGTGGGGAAATGCCATGCACGTATCGACAGGTAGCTTAACATGTTGTACATGACATGTGTAGATCTAAGGGGCATAAACAATGGTCATATGAAATGCGTGCTACACTACGGTGTAAGTCAGTAACATATTAAGTACTTTCTTTCCTGGTATGAAATGAATTTTATATATTAGAGGGATTGACACAAAATATAGTTATTGAAATTTTACGAAAGATCACGTTCGAAGAGTATTGAATTTTACGTTTATACATTGCGACAGTTCATTGCAGAAAATGTGGCTTTATCAGGTTGCTTTGGAAAGCATTCGGTCAGTACTACCAACAATGTAACCGCCACCTCTCAATTGTCATCTACAGACGGTGACATATCACAAAATTATTACTCTGACATTATGAGGTTATCCCACGATATCAGCGCTTGGTTGGGACGTATTGCCGCGAGTGAGGGTGCGACCGCATCACACGAGTCGAAGACGAGTGTGATGCGGCGCGCACTCTCACGAGTGGCAATTCGTCCCAACCAAGCGCTGATATCGTGGGGTAACCGATTTATCATATGCCCATGACCGTATATTTATGTAAAAGGTAAATAAAAATAAAGAAATTTTATTAGTTTTTGTCAGTCTTTCGAAGGGACTATGTTTTTATATTCTGCCGCTGGTCTGAGCGCATTGATACATGTTTGTTTACAACAGCTGATCACGTCGTCGATTGCATCGTGTCGAGTGTATACAGTCTAAACAGGATTATTTCAGCGCAATTTGCCGCAGTTCAGAAAAGGAATGGAGCCAATTTACTTATTCTGGTCACCGTCCCGGTGTTCTGGTGGATAATTATTACACGGACAATATTGTAAGTTTGAATTCACTTTAATAACTCTTGCTGAAACATGGCTGACGTGAACAGGAACGACGAAGTACAACAGATTGTAAACATCAACTTTTATTTTCTACAACAACCTGTCCTGTAACACTCTTTAGATCTGAAATAAAGGAACGTTTTTACACTTTCACTGCGTGATTAATTTTTATACGTGCATTCCTGTGCGTAGTTTTCTATGGAAATACGGCCTTATAAATATTGATTTAAATGCATAAGCTGTATCTTTGTAATTATAAGAGTATTCGGGACAATTTTTCCAGTGAGTATTGCAATATGACAGAGCATCATAAAAATGAACAAAAGGTCATGTGACACACCTAGAAGGTCACGTGATCACGGCGGCCATATTGGATTTTACACAAAAAATTCAAAAAATGTTGCATTTTTAGTTATTTCAATATATAACTGTATTTTTTTCAGTTCAACACTTTTTAAATTACTACTTACATTTTATTAACTCAAATTCAGTAGGGGGAACACATACTCTAAAAGATTTCCCACATAAATGAGGTTAATATGCATATTTATTACAAGTTCATCTTCGAACAACAGGTATCATCTGACATTCAAAAGAGAGCTATATTATATATAAGCTTATATACTGGTAGATAGTCCGATGTGTAATTGTTATTGATGGATTGATATCGTACAACATCCACAGGATACACCATCAACGTTTGTGACATCGTTCACAGACCTTTTGTCGCACAATTCTCTCAGCATGCTCAGCTGGCCTACCTTCCTGTCTTGCTTGCAATGTCTGTCTTTGCTCAACTGGTTTGGGAACATATTCAAGTTCGGTATTAAAGTTGTAATTTGAAATTTGACTTCCGCTACCTCCGTCGAGTTCAGTTTCACGATCACTGACAATTCCACTATCATTGTCTAGAAAAACATGCTAAAGGGCTTAGTCGGTGTTAAACTGTGCCCGCGTCGCCATTTTTAAATATCTCCTGACAGAAAAAGAACAACTGATCACACGATCCTTACAAATTACGGCGGAGAAATGAGCGAGTATGGCGGCATTTGTTTACAAATTTGGCGCGCATGCTCATTTAGGTTTGACCTCTACCTCGTACGCTTAGCTAGGCTTGAGGAAATAGTCAACAAACATGATGTAGATCAGACAAAGCCAACGTATATCGAACGCATATAAACGCGTACGTTCTTGGCGCGTTTACGCGCCTCCCGCAGTCTGGCCGTTGGCGCAGAATGCGCCCTCCCGCGGTGAAAGTGTTAAATTCATATGTACTTGTAATATGTTTCGTTTTATATTGGTAAATTTTGATTGAAATGAAAAAGATGGATTTGATCGTTAAATGCAAGATGAACATCATAACATCAAAATCGGAAATAAACAACAATTGATGACGTATAACGTGCCGTATCAGACTGATGTTTTACGTTCCACGTCACGACGCGTCAGAGGAGACACGGATACGGTCATGCGTATATGATAATAGTTGTTGTTAAGAGGCAAATATGCTCCCATAGGAACAACCGCTGTAAGGAAAATATGCATGAACTTGCCTTCAAAGAGTATTATTTCATTCTTCTATCAAATTAAGGCTTTACCAAAAAGAATTTCAATCTTAAATATTTATTTCCCCCGAGCATAGCATTTTATAAGACTCGTATCGCGAGCACCCACCCTTATATAGCATTTCGAGACGACACATTGACATTATCGATTTCAAGTGCATAACAATGTGAGAAAATACGAATTCATTAATGCAGTGAGACACGTTTACTCGGAACAATTGGTGGTATTTATACTTTAGCAAGACATATGACTTAAATGCTGCCTAAACCCTGCAATTTAAAACTTCAGACCTCGACATCTCAGAGATTGCCTTGACTTTCATTGTTCATACCCAGTACGTTAAATCGCCATATCCCATTAAATTTCATTATAAGCGTTAAATTAAGATGTACGACAGCTTCGAACTCATATGTTGGAAAATACGTATGAATGTCATCTCTCAAACATTTTGATAGAGGCTAGATAGCATCTTTCTCGGCGGAACACGGAAATCTGCTAAAGATAAAAATATTATAGTAAAAAATTAACCATTCATACTGTCCTTGCCTTCAATTTTTACGCGCTTTTTCATGATTTTTTGCTTTGCTGTCCAATTTTCCGGCTGCCAGACTGTTGGGTTTTTGAGACTGGGAGGTATACTTTAAGATAATGTGGAAAAGTAATGTAAACAATCGCAAGCCATAACAACAAATCGCTGTATTATATGCCCCTTACAACACTTCGTGAGGATATTGACTTGAGTGCAGCATGTGTGTCTATGATAATGATGTTTACAATACATCTTCAGCTATAGATAACTTACCAGCGGCATGTGGACTCTTTGACGTGCCTCTTCCCATGTTTTCAATGTCTTGAGTATTTGCACCGGTTGAACTATGAATAATTGCGTCAGTAGTCAGGCCTTCTTCGGCCTGTCTGTGGTCGTCACTAGTTATTGATGTTGTGACTAAAATTAATGGCAGAGAAAGTCTACATATTCTAACTCCTTACTTTCTACAAAGCAAACTTGCTTAATTCAATTTCTACTGACGGCTTGCTTCCACATATACTGGCTGCTCTTTGCATAGCTTGTGACACATTTATTGTTTAAGAAATAATTTGCTATCAGCGTATCGAAAACAAATTATATATATATATATATATATATATATATATTCCGCAAAATTAGTTTTATCTGTTTTTTTGTCAATTAAAGAAACGTTATGGCGAAATTATTAGAGTAAGTTACGTATCTGAAAGACGTAACTACATCATTGTTTCATAAACTGGAGGATAAGGATAACTTTTGAATATGTCATATGACAGGTACAAGTGATACATTATAATTAACAGAATAACTTCTAGATATTGAATCCAATGTGCACAAAGCTATTTGATACATATAGACGTCCTGCCTTAACAAGATTAATTACACTGAAGAATTCCTTACAGATAAAACAACTGTCCAGACTATTTATTTTCGATATTCATTATGGCTAATTTTGAACTTACCAAAGTCCGAGCTTCTTATTTCCGTTGAATAATCATCTCCGTTCTGTATAAAACCTTCTGTTGTTCGTATATCGATCGCATCTTGAACATCTTTAAAATAGTTCACAAGCCCATGAACAAATCCCACGATATAACGAGTCATACAATCACTTTTCTGTAATTTCTGTCTGTCTGTCTGTCTGTCTCTCAATATATATGGGGTAAAGGTTTGCATCAATGTATTTGTACGTTAGTATGTCAAGATATTAGTCATCAATTAACTCAGCCCGAAGGGGAATGAAATACACTTCAGCTTTTGATTATAAGGTGTAGTTTGTTTCTTTGTTGGCTCCTCTACTGCGACAACAAGTCTCAATTAGCTGACAAATAAAAGTTACCGGTCCATAACATTCGCTGCATTTTTAGAGAATGACTTTTAAGTTTTTATATACGCACCTAATATGCTCGTTTAGGGTTCTGAGTGACTGCACAGTAAAAAAAGAACATCAGACGCGAAATGTTTTCCTTTCTGTTGATTAGTTCCGACACCGGTCCCTTATGCACGGAATCTCTCTTAATATGTAACTATGTATAAATAACCGGATGATATAAGTATTACAGTAGGACAATGTCAAGAACTCACCCGTCAACGTGACAGCAAAATCCACAGCCGTTGCTGTACTGGACTTTGGAAATTCTTTATCTGTATAAAAAATATTCCACAACGACCAAGATTGCAGTTACATTAGTATTGCCACCCTTTTCAAACTCTATCGCGTTGTGAAACTAAAATTGCTCACTTGATCGAAGAGATGGAAGAACTTTAAGTTCATGTACAAAACCCGATGATATATTACATTAGTAAGGTATCAAACAAAAGCCCAATAGTACTATAGGATATGAATTGGCATTCCTCTGAAATTTTGCCTTACGTAAACATGAATTTAATTGAATGGCTGTCGCGTATCGGCCAAAGTTCATACGTGTCCAATAGAGAAATGGACGCTGAAAAGCACAACACCATATTGCTAACTCGACAGAGATGGTAAACGGCGAAGTTAAGTTCTATGTTGCGAGCGTCCTTGACATGTTGCGCTTCCAAATCAAACGACGTGCAACCTTGCGTTGGTACAAGTAAGGCATGTGGACACATTCAAGCAAACGCTTCCTTTTCTTTTCTTTTTTGGCTTCTAGTACATCACGTCAAGTATAATTCGCATAGTAGGGCAAGTGAAATTTGCCCATGTCAATCCAAGGAGCAATTGTCACCATTTTTGGAAAAAAACAACGATTAGGCAACGTTACTCCTTAATTGGTTTGGAAGATCTTGTAGATAAATTATGTGCATCTACCGTGGGAATTTGCCATCGGAAGGAAACCCGGATCAGATGTAATGGCAATGAGTCCTTCGTCAACTGGTAGTCGAAGAACTGAAGTGGAGGACAGCATAACGAAATCTACAGATGCCGATTCGGGGCTGCCATCCACGATGGAGTCACTCCAAAACGGATCCGTAAATGTTGCGGCAACGATATTATTACCCTGCGCTGTTAACCCGAACAATTCCCTTTTGTCAGGACTAAAAGCTACCTTAATTACGCTACCACTGTTAGGTAGTGGCTCCTTCCACGACGATGTTTCATTTGACCAAAGGTGTACCATATATTCTCTTCCAACTCCAATTAAAACATCATTCTCGTCAGCCGCAAGACCGATCATACAAGATGAAGTGTTCATGGAATCAGACCATCTCCCACCGATCCTGTACTTCAGTTTGCCATGTGTATCTATAGCAACGAGATCCCCTGTGCTCAGAACTTCGACGTCAGTGATGGGTTCTGCGTCTTCCCTTATTGCATCACATAAGCAATCACTTACAAAGAAGTATAGATTGAAATCTGATCCTATTACCAAGAACATCATCGCTGAAAATGTATCTGAATACATGATATGAATAACAACGCAAAAAAATCAGTATCCCAGGACTTACACATCATACTAACATCAGTAAAAAAACCTGTGCCGTTTTCTCAAGGGCACCACTCACATTGTAAATACGTAAGAATATTGAATTCAATGTGTAAGAGAAATCCGATGTATTAGAACACTAAATTAAATTTGTGATCATCGAAATAAGACGAATCTATAACAATATTTTTGTGGATACTGGATGCCACAGCGATATAGTGTTGGCCATTTTACGAGTCTCTAGAACAAAACAAATTTGTTAGAACAAATTTGTTTATTTTGCATTCCACCATTTAACCTTTTCTAATAACACCGATTGCAACACAAGAATCAGGCATGACTTCTTTTAAGCTCCCGCGGCATGACATCAGCTTAATACAGGAACATTCCGTATGTACATCCCATAAAATATGACCTTGAATGGGTTTACGGTTAGGGTTAGGGTTTGTTGAAGAGTTCGCGTTGATCAAAGCATTACGCTACTTAAAAACATGTAAGGTTGAGAAGGGGCTTTGCGTAAAGATCTTTACTAATCCCGTTTTAGCTCCGATGACAAGAATGTGGAGCTTATCAACACGATATCTGTCCGTCGATGTATGTTGGGTTTTTTTTCTTTCGCCTGTCACATTTTAAATACGTAGACCGCCCCTGAATAAACCACGGGTCTTATTACTTTGAGTGATTGAGTGCACGCATTTCCTAAGACCTTTATGCTCGAATGCACACTCCGTTTTCATTTGCGAATTTAGTTCAAAACACCACATTTGATTTAGGTGTTGTGAACTCAGTAAGTTTTCTTCCAATATCATACCATTGTAAAATATACACCACAGAAGGCAACTTTTTATACTCATAGGTTAGCTAGATATGTGACAAAGTCAACTTAAAACAGGTATCAATCTTTATTGCAAATGCTAAGGCCTCAGCCCATCGCATATATTAAATCATTACAGTACTTGGTATACTCAGAGAAAACAGGTAACTACTATGTATGGCCCATTGTAGAGCTTATCATCACGATATCTGTCCGTCGATGTATGTTGTTTTTTCTTTTGCCTGTCACAATTTAAATAGTGTGTGTCTTTCTTTTTATTACTTTATCCCTGGCAATTTTAAAACATATTTTGAAAAACGGCCAACAAAGTATGTAATGCAGTCTACACATACCACGCTTTCACCTTTTATCACTAAAAGGGTAGCTTGTAACAGGTAATAAACTCCACAAAAAACAAGACCAACAAACATTTACCCAAATGTGTGACAAAGATCAATTGAACGTTATGATTAAGAACTTACTTGATTACTCTGCAATGTTCATTGAATACTATTTCTCTGCAATATTCTATTTTGCGAATAGGAAGCTTTGCAAGTAGATATGGTAGTATACACAATCGCATTCAAAAATCACTCAGCAACTCTTGTAAGGCTAACACATCGGGCTCTATGCCATTGGCATTCGGTGTTTTAGTTAGGCGTCCCCAACCTTCATCATTTGTATATATAAGATCGATAGGGTGGCATACATATTTTTGGTTGGACGGTAGAAGGAAAGTATCAAGTGGATCAAAATAAATGTGATCTCTGAAGTGAGCAAAATACGTATACTAATGGTAATTTTCCAAATGTCGACAGGCAAATTTCGCGTGTTTTAATTTGACACTTTCAAACTAGCAATCGGAATTTGTGTAACAACAGGGACAATTTTCTTGTGTTTAATCTTAGTCACAAGAGAAATCAGCATATCCTCAATGCTGACGGCATGTTGATTTTCATTTTAAAATGCCGAAGCATCATCTAAAATCAGTGTTGAAACAGTTTGGCCGCTGGAACATGTTAGAGTGCTCTAACGAAAATGCAACATACGGATCGGATGTTACCGCGGCTGATCCGATGCCTGAAACTCCCGTTTTTCAGTCCGCCTCCTCTTAGGCGCCTGTAGAGTTACTGGTGTACAGGTTTATCATTTTTAGTACCTTTATTATCGTTGCCTTTTTTCGTCTACACCATTGCCAAACGTACACACTCAACTGCATCATTGTTGTTATTTAAATATGCTCTATCACGATGACCTCGAGTAGAGTAGTCAACTCAAGCGAGGGTTCTCTCACAGGAATCCCACTTTTATGCATGGTGTTTGTAACAAACTGGAGGTCAAAGACACACGGGTTTACCGTCAAAGAAAGTGTTTTATTTCTGATTGGCATACAAACTTAATATTCTTGTGACGGAAATAATCTGATACGGTTTTTGCGGACCGAGGTCGTACGGCAGAAGGGCAAGAGCGTGCGAGGTCCAATACGCAAAAACCGTATCAGGTTTTATCATATACATATACCTTATGGACTGATAAATATGTAATTAGGAATATTGTGCAAAGATTTGGGTATAGAAAAATTCATGCAATGCAAACATTTATCGCCATTTTTTTTACATTTTTCGGAAAAGCTATGGCCGTATCCAATCGTATAATGACGTCATTTGTTTACCTATAGAACTTGCAGAGCAATGTACGTATTCCAACAAAGAATGAGGCATAAATTTAGGTGTGAGAAGAACGGCGCGATATATCTGATCGTAAATGTCATTGCATGGGCAGGAAGATGCGATCATCAGTAAAAAGCTCGATTGAAAGAAATATTATGCCTTTAATTTTATGACGATTTCGCGATGAAATGACCGGTCGACCGTGTACATGAAGCTGGGCGTCGGGCGACGGCTAGGCTTTGCTTTGCTTATGATCGCACTCGATCTATTTATAATCAGTTCACTTTCAAATCTTTCAAAAACGCAGACATCATCGATAATATGCTTATAGTCAACACAGGATTTTAATATGAAACCCTGAGAAATATCACCTGATGTCGCTAACTTCACTGTCACCGGTACGATAAGAACGGAGGAAACGTTCAAATCTCGCGCTGGCTCTGTTTACGAATGGCACGTTTGCTGATTCGCTGATCACTGCGTCTCACATGACTAGACGTAGCACGTACTAAGACGCATCTTTGTGCTTGTCACTGAGGCGGGGCCGGGACCAGCCAAGTTTGCTGAAAGCAACGCGCGCAGTAGCCATAATGAAGCTAGTTCGAAAGGCACGCGCTTGCCCATATTTGGGCAAAGTGTGATATGGCAACTTATTACACAAATGTGAGTGCGTCTTTTCCCATAGCGTTACACTGGAAAGTGGCTTGAGGTATATGATAATACCTGGGAATAGGTATAGGAATGTCACGATGTTCTATGGAGAGACATTTAGGAAAGTATATTGACTGACCTACCACCAGAGTAGCGCGATCGACAATTCATGTTGGTTGAAACCATATATATATATATATATATATATATATATATATATATCTTTATATATCTCGACCCGCCAGAAAGTATTTACGCACCTCAAAAATAAACATTTGGCAAAAAATATCACTCAAAAAATCGCACCAATGTGACTGTTTTCCAATAATAATTGATCTGCAGAAGGTTTAACCCATTTTAATCAATGCAGACCTGTTGTTGGACGTTAAATACAAACGTACGGCGAGTGTTTTCAAGATAGCGAAATTTCCTA
>LD343019.1:89283-111451 GCA_001465055.1 Ptychodera flava | reverse complement strand
ACATGAAAGGACAAATAGAGGCACTTCATACTCAGGGTGTCAAAAACCGGGAAATCGCAAGGCAGCTGAGCATATCTGAAGGCAGTGTAAGGTACAACATCAAAAAAACTGTCGCAACATGGTACCATGGCCAACGTACAACGGTCTGGACGCCCGAGGCTCACGACTGAACGGGAAGACAGAATGTTGGTGAGGTCGAGTCTGGCTGACAGGTTCGAGACAGCGCGCGAACTCCATGCAAAATTTCATGAAGACACCGGGAAACTCTTGAGTTTGAGTACAGTGAAATCACGGCTATACAGAGGAGCTAGCCTTCGTGGATGTGTTGCAAAGAAAAAGCCGAAATTGCAACCCCGGCACATCGCAGCACGATTACAATTCGCCAGACGTCATGTGAACTGGACACCGGCTCAGTGGTCCCGTGTTATATGGACCGACGAGTCGAAATTTACGGTATTCCAAAGTCG
Source organism: Ptychodera flava (assembly GCA_001465055.1). Taxonomy (NCBI): domain Eukaryota; kingdom Metazoa; phylum Hemichordata; class Enteropneusta; family Ptychoderidae; genus Ptychodera; species Ptychodera flava. The sequence continues at coordinate 110,984 of LD343019.1, read as the reverse complement.
CAGGAGAGTTTACGTACGACGGCGACCTGGCGAGGAGTACGAAATACACTGCATCCATCCCACTGTCAAGTTTGGTGGTGGTAGCGTAATGGTTTGGGGATGTTTCTCAGCTGCTGGCGTTGGCTCGGTTGTTCGTGTCGAGAACACTATGAATCGCTGGAAGTATTTAGACATACTCCAAAACGAAATGCTACCATCGGCACTCAGACTTGTTGGGCCTGATTTTATATTTCAACAAGATAATGCTCCTGTACATACTGCCTTGGATGTGAAATCGTTTCTACAAAACCCCCAGGATTACGGCTATCCATTTCACGATTTTACAACGTTGGATTGGCCGGCACAGTCTCCAGATTTGAGCCCGATCGAAAACCTATGGGAGTTGATCGATTTGGAAGTGCATTCTCGTCCGATACACAGCGTTGACGACCTGTATAACCGTATTGTCACTTCGTGGGAACACTTTCAGCAAGGTATTTGCCGGAAACTTGTCAATACTATGCCGAGCCGACTACGAGAGGTCATCCAGCGAAGGGGTGGACATACCCATTATTGACAGTTGGTACTGACGTTCGATTGACCTCATTAATATTCATGTTCTTTAGCGTTGTTGTTCCCATAGAGAATCGAACGATTTTCAGACTGTCAGATACAGCTCTTTTCATGCCGTGATTTTCTTGCCTTGCATTGTTCTAAGATCAAAGATTTTACGATTTTTGTCTTTCATTTGTCACCTATTTACGAAATATACTTTAATTTTTCTTGAAAACCTTGTACAGTGTGTGCTATTTATTACTTTCGAAACTTTTTCACTGCTGAAACTAGGTGCGTAAATACTTTCTGGCGGGTCTGTATATATATATATATATATATATATATATATATATATATATATATATATATATATATATATATATATATATATATATATATTACCTTTGTAAATCTTCAAGTTGTAAAGCCGTAAATCCACTGTTACAGCCACAAATGTAGCTTCTCCAAACTGTTCCTCTGGTTCTCTAATCCCATAAACGTGATTACCTGGCAAAACGCAGAAGTCTGCGAACTTATGTTCGAGGCGGATAATTTCACGCCAGAAAGGGATGGAGAATGTCGCTTGCATGAGTACATCACCTTCAAAGGCTAGACCGTACAGTATATTCTTATCCAAGGTGAAACAAAGTTTCACGACTCCGTGCATTTGAGTGCTTTGCAATAACCCTTGCCAATTAGACTGTTCACTTGACCATGCGTACAAGGTATTGCCTGTACCGACTCCAAGTAATAAGTCGTTTTTGCCAACTCCAATACTGGTTACGCAGCATGAAGTTGGCACATCATCCGTCCAGTTACCGCCAATCCTTGATATCAGTCTACCTGCCATGTTTACAGCGAGTAGATCGCCACTGCCAAGTACTTCGATGTCAGTTATAGGTTCTGTATCCACAAGTTCCGTTTGTGATACCCTGGCATATTCTGCGTACAGGCTGTTGTCTTCTCCAACAAGTAAAAGGGGAATAGCTGATTGAAAAAAAGTTTATTATGGTTACTACTAACCTTGGCCACACAGCACAGAACCAGATACGAACTGGAAATGAAGTTGCTTGTTACAGTTGTCTGTAAACTGACACATGTCTCTGACATCATTTCACGAGGTTTTACGTCTATTAAAATTATTCGTCATAATCAATGTCATAAGCAATATTCATCATGTATAGGTTTGACAAAAAATAGCTAAGTAAACAAATTATTAATTGGTTGAATTATCATTAAATTATCACTTTATGTAGCATGTTTAAGTGCATTATTTCAAGTCTTCAAGTCAAGCTTTATATGCCAAATTGTAAAAATTAATTCAATATGCAATTTAAAAATTAGCTTATGTGAAAATGCAAAATGTCTTATTTTACTTCAATCACATTGTATCATCAAAATGCAAAGTAAGTTTCTACACTTTGTTTCTAAACTAAAGATTGTCGAACGTTCTTTGAATATAATGACGTCTGCTTTCAGATCAATGACGGTCAAGATCTACCAATTTTACATAATTTCAACATGCTATAGACAAGCAAAGATTCATTCGGAATACACGTACCTATCTACAAAGTAAATATGAGAATGAAGAGGCTAAATTTATGCATTTGATCCGTGTAAATGTATGTATGTATGTATGTATGTATGTATGTATGTATGTATGTATGTATGTATGTATGTATGTATGTATGTATGTATGTATGTATGCGTGTGTCTGTTTACATATACATGTATATGTATATATAATAATATGTATATATTTATACATACATACATACATAGATACATACATACATACATACATACATATACATACATACATACATACAATACAAGCATACATACATATATACATACATACATACATACATACATACATACATACATACATACATACATACATACATACATACATACATACATACGCACAACACACACACGCGCGCGCGCGCGCGCATTCTGATCATTGTCATATTATCATATCAAATTATTTCATTGTAACTTAAATTAGAAATATTTTTGTGGTTGTTATCTCCGGTACTTTGATCTTCTTGACGAAAAATAAAATCCAAATTCCCTGCTGAGTAAGACATCGAGATAGAAATCTAGCTAGAACGAGAGAATGAAAGGCGCATTTTCGTAAAAAGACATACCTGTGGGAATTCCATCAAATGGATCGTCATCGGGTGATATTTCGATTCGCAGGAAATTTGCTGATGAGAAAAATAAGTTATCGTTTGTTATTCATTAATTTAGTAGAGCATAATCGTTGGTAGTGCGCAGCCTAACAGTTCAACGTACTTGATTTTGTACGTACACGAAAATGCTGTAATAATGATGCCGTTTCCTTGAAACTTTCACAAATACTTGGGAAGGGTAATGTTGAAAAAGGAAAATCGAAAATGGTGTCATGTCTCTTCCTTTCTACTTGCACTTGGTAGAAAGTTTCGTTAGAAAAATATTGCGAGAAAGTTTCTGACCCAAGGACTGGTTTACAAGCGTACATGTAATTTAATATCTTCATCAATTTGTCAACAACACACGTCTTCATACTTTCAAGTTTACTCTAAGTGAAAAGACGAACACAGCAAAATGATATGTCTTGTTTGAATACTTCATGATAATATGTGTGTATATAATGTAATATATATACATATACATATATATATATATATATATATATATATATATATATATATATATATATATATATATGTATGTATGTATCACATGAACTGCCCCGATTCACCACCTGTGTGACGTAGAACAGGTAGGATAAGAAATTCAAATTACCCCTGTTGTACGTCATCAACCGGAAATTGTTTTCGTGCATAGTACCGTTCTTACATGCAGGCGTCGCGACACAAACAGATTTGTTGTGATCGATGCCGTGCTAGCTCTCACGACATTTTTACCAAAAGGTGACCCGATAAATCCAGACATGGAAACATAGAAGGCATATTTGTCCAACGAAATTTCGAGTCGCTAAAACTATAGCTTTTTCCGAGAATCGAATGGAGATACCGTCGATCGTTTTATTCTAATGGCTCAGTCACGTCGCGGCTCCAGTCGAGTCGTGTAGGCTCAATGCGGACGTCGTACCTGGCGATCCCGGTTGGCGATAAAACCGAAATCTACACTTCAACGTAAGTTTACATGAATAAATGAGTAGAGTATAATCTTCGGGAAAGCGACATAGGAGGCACAAGCATAAAGTCTTTCGACTAACAACAATAAATTTCCTTCATCGCGCAAAAAATTCCGTAAATTCTCGCTCGGAATAAAACTTGCTGCGCGGCGTAGGCTTAAGGCTGTAGCGAAGACATAAGCTGTCTAGCTGTGTGCCGCGCTGTGGAATCCGATACACAAAGTTGACTCAGACAACACTCAAAATAGAGTTTCCGTCAAACTAGGATGTATCCACAGGCGAGACATGTGTCACTGCAAACATCAATGTCCGTAAGACGAAAACACTGTCGACCGAGATCGTATTGACGAGTTGAAACCGGCAGAGACCGGTGACAGCAGCGTTGTGGGCACAAACATGCAATGAGGTACACACCCTGCGATCGGAATCTTTCGCGCTCGCCAAGGTCGTAAACTTGTGTGATATTTTGAAAAGCCACGGCATCTCTGAGAATGAGAATTACTGTTTCGATCGTGTGGTTGCATTTACTTCATAAATCTATTTGTAAATATTCTAAATAACTCTGAATACTATGGCTGTCCGTCGCTAGCACGGCGAAAGCTATGTTCGCCGATGGCCGAATTGCCTTGGTATCTGTTCCGAATAATCCGCGTAAGTAAAACAAAAATCGCGACGAAATTCATGCAATTTGTTACGATAATTTTAATCCATCTACGTCAAAATAAAAATAAGAAGACTTCATGTGATAAATATGTATTACCATGGTTATTTTTTTCTGTTTGACGACATCGTATACGAGTGTTTTTCGCGGAGCATCATATATACATATATCCACATATATATATATATATATATATATATACACACACACACACACACACACATATACTAAAATTCATCAATGACCATTGATCATTTTCATGCGAGTATTAATATTGCTACGATTTTGACCATGTTTTAATGATCATTTTCAAAGAATTTACATATATATATATATATATATATATATATATATATATATATATATATATATATATATATATATATATCATAATCGAAATAATAATAGGTTCGTTTTCATGAAAACTATATCATGTTGTATTTTGGGACGTAAGGAACAAAAATTATGTCCGTATGGTCGCCTATGTTTCAATAGCAATAGTTTTGCGGTTTAAAATACCAATACAAATGCCATTGAAAATGGCTTAAAATGCAATAAACCTTTCAAATAGTGTTATGATGGGTTGTAATGAACAAAAGTGATCTGTATACTCTTGAAGCCTGTTTCCATGGCAACCATTTGGTAACCAGAAATATAAGTGTTTTATGAATACCACCAAATAGAGCTTTGATCGCTCCAAAAAATTAAGAACAAAAGCATCTACGGCTGAAAAAGTCAAAAGTATTGTCCACTACAACTATATCTGCCTTGCGTTTATAGTCTTTCTTACCTATTCTTGCACCAAGGTCCGGTGCGGATGGAGGTAAGATTCCGGCACAGATTGCTCGAAGGTGTTCGGTATTGTCCCCTGGAAGGTGTATTATTTTGTCTGTTAGTGCAGCAATATCGGCCTTGAGTCCTGCATACTGAGGCGTTACCTTGACCCATTCTAATGGGTCTGCTTTCACTGTTATCACGTCCTCACCGTTAGAAGAGAGAGCAAGGATGCTGAATGAGTCTGAATAATCGACAGTGAGGATGGATCCAGCGATTTCAATCCTTTGCCATCTAGTCCAGATAGTTTCTCGCATGACAAGCATGTGCTCATCATCCACACCGAGAACCTTCCGTTCGTACCATGTCACGCTTATCACACAACAGCTGTGTCGTATGATCTCCCAGTTAACACCCAAGCTAAACGATTCTCCCCTCTGCAACTCGTTGTCAAGGCTTACTCCGAGTAAGAAACCATTGCCAACGTCTACATCTTTCGTAGCAAAAGTACCTTCAAGCGGACCTATTACTTCCCGATCTACAGAACTCGCAACCGCTAGATAAAAATCATATGTAACAAATATAAGGTCTGCATTCTCAGGGACATCAGATATCGTTAGCATACTTCTGCGTTGAAGATGCTTTATGTGCGACGGGCCTCTGACATCTGTGGGCACTGCAATAAAAAAAAACAACTTCAAAATATTGCGTGTAGCTTATTTAATCTCTATACAAAATCTTGATCTTAAATTCGACGACGAAGCAAAAACTCGACTTTTAGCGTTAGGCTCTGTGGAAGGGCAGGTATAGCCAAAAATTACCAGAATCAAAGCTCGCGTTTGAGTAAAAGCCACGCCTTATGTTTTAAATGTTTAAACGAATTCCTAGATGATAAGTAACGCTGAAAGCGGGGCCGAAACATCGGTATACGTGTTTATTACTCTTCCAATTGAAGTGATCCCTCTCTCCTTAGCCAGGATGCATTCACTATATTATACTCGTGATCTTTTAAAATTAAAATGAACAAGTTTTAACGCCTCCTATACGACATATGATTTTAAATGATAACTCATTTTTCTATCAGAGTATTCCATTAAAACAGCATGCAGTACTCTTGCACAGCAACCTTGCGTTTGCAAGAATTGTCAGGAATATGCGATATTGTCATTACCCTTCCAGTTGTCCTCCTTTTTTTGACCCAAAACACCTTCTGCTAATACCACTATGATGCAGATGTAAGTTCTTCCGATTATCGGCGTGACAACAAATGCCATCATCGATCTTCTTGGATCAGACTAAGAAGAAAGAAAGGCATCTTAAAGCAAAGTCGCTGTCATTTCTTGTAACTAATCATCAATGATAGTAGGTAGCATTGGTTATTGAAATGGCTGCGAATATAATAGTAATGTGAACAACAAAAAAGAAGAGAGAATTCTGAAATCGCGGTTATTACAATCATACTTTGACAAAAGGGTTCAATAATTTTTATATTTAGACAAGGCGTTCAATCGACCTGCATTTACTTTTGAAGCAGCAGCAAATGACAAAATATCAGTTTGCTCTTCCAGTCATCGATAAAACAAATAAGAAGGGATCATTAAAAAGTGCATCTCCAAGAAACATGGATTTCGTCTCCCATTTTTTATTGTCTTACAAGAGAAAGGATACTATTCATGAGTACTGAGTAAAAGGAAAACATGTAGTTATCGAATTTTTTATCAAAAGTGGCCTGTTTAACTTCACAAAAGTGGTCTGTTTTATACAAGATTTTGCTTTACAACTTCAGCATTTATTGAAGCACATTTTAAATCCAATTTGCGAGAAAATTGCGTAAATTGAATTATGTACAAAGTATTTAACAGTGTAGATAGTTTTGAATGGGATTTCGGGTGTAGAATGTTAATAACACGATTGGAACTATGGGATAATTGGATAGTGAAGTAATGTAGGTTTAATCTGCGAATGTAAGCTCATCTGCTGTTAAGTTATATATTTGTTTTAATGAGTAATTTGTAATATTGCAACATTCACCTCAATGGGACTTAACACTTTTGAGAAATTCGAAAAATGTGAAGAGCCAATAATCCTAAATAAGTTTCAATTTTGTCTAATATGGCAATACACAGAAACAAGACATTTTAGATTTCTCAGGCCATTTCGGTTTGTTGATAGTTCCTCAAACCAACCCACATTTCTACATTTTCTCTACATTTTTTAAACTTGCACAATAATCAGCGACAGTAGACTTCATCTGACAACAGATGTGTTGGGTTAATGCACATACTAGTATTCAATTATACACACAAGCAGACAGCGCACGATATTTGACCTTAGTCACAATAAGAAAAAAATCATATTGCTTCCATAGCATACAAAGAGGCAAAAAAACTAAACTTCGCAAAAAGGCGAGGTTATAGGCGAATGGTTTTGCTCTCTGACGTCTCCGCTAAGCGAGTCGGTATTGTTGCCTGTGACTTCGAACGAGAATGTATCGTATTTAATGACAACGATCATCTTCTGAGTATGAGTGTTCATGATTATGTGAATACTCCAACATCGTCAATTGTAGACCGATAATTTTCAACAGGACGACCTAGTCTGTCATAATCACGAAAATCACCCCAATATCAACAAACTCACCTTTTTTTTCTTGAACCACTCGTGTTAACCTAAAATACTTGATTCTTGCGTACTTATATCAAACTAATCACTTGCATGCATATAAACTGCTGTACCGACTGACAGATAGACCTAGCCGACGTCGGAGACTGAATTATCGTCGTCGCCAGAATGTCTCAGCTTTTGAGAGTCAAAGCAAAGTCAATAATTTATTTACCACATGCTGATACTATTTATAGCCAAAAGGCACGGTGAATCTTAGGGCAATGCATGCATGCATGCATGCATGCATGCATGCATGCATGCATGCATGTATGTATGTATGTATGTATGTATGTATGTATGTATGTATGTATGTATGTATGTATCTATGTATCTATGTATCTATGTATCTATGTATCTATGTATGTATCTATGTATGTCATAGTCAAACGTATAAAAATAAAATAAACCATAGGAAGAAGAACCGTGTGCGGATAACAGTGCGTTCGGAAAACTTTCACAAAGCCCGAAGTTCGTCACGTGTATAAAGTGTCTTTGTCGCATTCTCCCTTTTAAACCGATTTTTCTACGAACGAATGTTTACCCTGTAGCTCGAGAAGTGTAACAATTTAATTATATTGTAAAAACATGATTAGATATTTTTGACAAAGTCAACGATTTTACTTATGAATTATATCAACTACTTCTTGATATATTCATTTCGAAATCTTGTTTTGTATCTTTTATTTGTCATAGATTTTTATTTTAAAGATAAAATTGCGTGCGATTGGGTTCGTAGGATTTATTATCAGCTCCATCTCAGGCTGACAGTGTGAAGATAATGACAAGTAGTAAATGAAACCACATATATGTTTCGTAATTACACACTTAAATGCGTTTCGATATCTCTGTATCGAGAAATGATAAGCCCACGATGGACCGGGATATTTAAGAACGTTGTAAGAAATACTGGTAAGTCAGTCATATTTGGACATTATCGGCACGATTGTGATGTTTGCATCGTGTACTTTTTTCGTGTCGTTGTGGTTATTGTAAGCAATGGACACTACGACACACGTCTTCCGTCACGCACGTTTTTGAACCATACCAATCTCCATCACCTCCAGCAATGAATAAATCTTGTGCGTTTGCATCCGCTGCATTGATTCTTATTCTGATGTTATTTTGTTGTCGGTCACGAAGATGCCGTACGAAGCAGGTGTTAATGCCCATCAGGACTGGTGGCAGATGGACGACACTTTAGAAAAAGAAGATTTTTACTCTAGCGTCATACGTGATGAATAGTTAATTGTATCAAAATATCAAAGTATATACATTTTGATTAACTTATCATCAATAAGTATTCCAATAAGCTTTTAGCCTTTTTTCGATATTAAATGATTAAGCCATAGAAATAGAAAGAAGTTAATACTGTAATTAAACAGCAAGGTCACTTTCATTTGCTTTTTACAATGAGCCGGAGGTAACAAAGCTATCCTCCTGTCAACACCTGAAAAGGTAGACATGATGTCTCCGATCACTCTGATCACTTCTGGCGGCGAATCTGTTGTACTCACATGAATCTAACCATTTTTTCTCCTTTACCTGGTGCTATGCTTATTATATACGGATGATAAAGGGTTAAGAAATCCTTTTTGGCAAAATTATGACATTCAAGCATTAGAGAAAGTTTAGCCATTTCCTATTTAAAGACTTCCTCGGTGGATCGTGGAAATTGAAGACATGACATTATCTTCGTCGGGGAAGTATACGAGGTTAATTGAAACCTTTCATATGTGGAAGATTAATGAAGGAGAGAGTCAGTTTTTCCATGCGTCATGCGCACAGAATTTGACTCAACTATGAGTTCTCCCGTTATTAGACATATAATATGGGCAAGTTAGAAGGCGAAAGTAACTGTCCTTTGTGCAGTCCAGTATCAGTACATTGATACAATGTTTAGCATGCAGAAAATAAACAACAATAATCAAATTTTTTTGTCTGTTTGTGGAAGCTCCGACATAATCGCGTACTCTTATAAGATATTTGTACCTTCTTACTATACCAGGGTCCTTCTTAAGGTACACAGTCACAATATTTTCAGTCACGTTATTACGTTTGGTCTCAGCAAAATAAAGATGTGGTGCATTCATTGTCGTGTTGTCAGTTCTTGCTGTTTCATAGCCAGGTGCAGCCATAGCTGACAACACAGATGTCAATTATCCATGATATGACTTTGAAAATCTCCCCACACTCGGGGGCTACATTTTAACATAACAGCTGGTAAAACAGAAAGCTGTTTTATTGTGCTCTCCAGAGTTCTACGACAATCAGTCAACTGCAGTGGCTCAGATACTGTGCTATCACATCTGGTGCCATAAGACTATATTTGCTGGATGATTTTGATGGCAACATACGACTAAGATAGTGGAATATTGAAGGAAAATTGATATTTGACTTAAAAGACTATACGTAAGTTTACTATCATCAATTTCGTTTATCTTATTGACGTACCCATTTCATCTACCTGTTCAAGACACATTTTAAAGTTGATATTTTAAGTTTATCTCTCTTCATCACTTTGTTTTCCACTTTCTTTTGTGTTTGAATTTATTTTACAGTGGTTCCTTAATGTAGGCATATCACTATTCATATTGTTGAAATCTGCCAAACGTTGTACATGTGTCATGAAAGTAAACCCCATTGAAAGTCAGAACTACTTCAGAATTTGTTCATAGAATGAACACTATAAAGGGCTATACATGATCTATGCTCCAAGCTTGTTTTTTACTCAAGAACAATCAAGAATACTTCAGATTTTCAAGTTCTACATATTTCTCACAAGAGGTAGACTTAGTGACTGTTGTGTGGAATCGTGATACAGAACTCCCCAATTACAAGGGAGGTACTTTTGTCGGTTTACCTCTCAATTTACCGAAGACTTGACGTGTAATGGCAAAGATCTAGAACAAGGACTAGAGATTTGAATGGTTTATTCGGTATAAAACAGTCAAAATAAATACCAAAAGCGAAATCAAAACACCAGGGCTAGTGTAAGAGAGAGATTAAAAGTGCGTATGCCAACAACAAATATCAATTTTGATTTTCACCTAAAGACAAAATTTAACATCGCTGAATTGTATTTTGATAGTAACTCTCATTCTGCTTGATTTTGTAAATGAGGAGTGGTCTTGGAAACATTTCCACAAAAAACAATATTTAAGTACGGTAAATTTTCAGTTGGGTTCGAACTTACGATGTAGTCACCTATTCACCTTCTTGCGGAGAAGCCACAGACAAAACCAATCGGCCAAATCCCCCACGCTCTAACAAGAGTGGTTCAATAATAGAGCTATGAAGCAGGAAGGTAAACCGACAAAAAGTACCCCCTTTTCTGTAAAAGTGGCATCTCGAAATTTTCAGAACAAACATTAGAGTGTAACAGCCGGGTGTCAACTGTTCTTTTTATAATGATTGGTAACTCGTCCAAAATTAATTTACAAGCGTGCTACTGGTCTCTATACTTCACCTAATATATAGATATTTTAACCCAAGATACAGTTAACGCATAGGCATTACTTACTAACACAGCAGTGTTGCCGGTATATAATCTTTATATGGTTAGATCCAACCACTACAATTGTGTTGGAAAGGCCTCTACTGAAAGGAAACACATTTCATAATGTGTGAATTTAAATAATAAAGGGTCATATATTGTTAAAAAAGGAGATGGTCATTTTCATTCCAAACTCAATTTAAATTCCACCGTTGCATAACCCGTAATAAATGAAGGCCCTCTTTACCAAACAAAGTTCGATTATTAAAGCGAACCAAAGTGAAAGAAATATATGCACTTAACAGAGAAAGCGACAATGATTGCTAAACATTGATTATAAAACACCTTCTTCGAGGTATAAGAGCGTTAAGGTAGTGTTATGCGCCTCGAAAGTGAAAGACTTAAATCTTTACTCAAACTTTCCTCAGGAATCTTTCAACAATTCCTTTTTCAATATCAAAAATTGGGGGTCACCGTGCAAATTTTGGTACTAGAGAAACAAATTACCTAATATTTACCGAAATTTGAAATTCAAAATGGCCACCACTCCTGTGTTAACTCTATGGAGAATAACAAACATTTCGAAAAACAAAGACCGTAACTTTTCTTTCCCAAAGAGCTTAAAATGAACCCCCACAGGTGGTAGATCAGAAAAGAATTGTGAAAGTTTGAAAGTCCGAATATATGTCCCCGAGGCGCATTCTACCTTAAATATAAAGTTTTCTGACAGTGTTCAGACTTCCATCACCCATTGATGAGTATCTCTGAACGTCAACTGTCTTTTACGCTTACACTATGTACTCTGCGAACAGTCACATGCCATTAACATAGATTTATGTATTTCTATTTGCCATTATCCAACAGTGAAGATCAACAATGACCTTTGTCATAGTACTAATACTTGGAGCTTGCTACGCCTACATCTCGGTTGCAATTACAGCAGATGTGTTGGACCACAAAAATGGAACATACATAAATAGTAATGTTCAATTGGTTTCTTAGCATTTTTAGCACTCAGGGGAGAGACATACATACATACATACATACATACATACATACATACACACATACACACATACACACATACACACATACATACATACATACATACATACATACATACATACATACATACATACATACATACATACATACATACATACATACATACATACATACATACATACATCAGTGATCGAAATAATCGGTGGCAATGGTGGCATTTGCCACCAAAAACTGTCAATCTGCCACCAAAATTTTTTTCTGGTGGTATTTTTCTGCCACTAAATTTTGGGTCATCTTGTCATCGATCCTACAGCTTGAATGAAGGAACACTAGTCTGAAGGAACACGCGTTGTCTGACGGCGGAAAAACTCATTAGCCAAAAAAAACCCCAAACTAATTGCTACATTTTGGCATGAATGAAAACATAGCGTGAATCCAAACTTGTGATTGGCTAATCTCCATATCGATGACAGCAGCTTTTGTACACTGGACATGTTGTTGCCCTCTGTGATAGCCGCATATGCAGTCATACGACACAAGATAAAAGCATGTTGTGACATTTTGAAAACAAAGCCAAACTGCAGCCTGCATGAATTAAATAACAATAAATACTTGCAATTCATTAGCCAGTACAGGGCTCAAATATTCCTATCGCCCAACGCCCGTGGCTAGTGAATTTTGCGTTCGGGCAAGTAAAATCAATATGCTTCCCGTCCGATGGGCAAGTGCACAAGCGGTTGGTTGAATTAACTAATTACTAAGCTCTGGACAATTCAAGCTTGAAAACGTATTTCATTAGGTCTGTACACGCCTACAATCATTGTAAGTCCTTCAACTCTCAAAAGTTTTTTCTGAAAACCCTTGAAAATCCGCCAGACATCGCAAAATAATCGTTCTTGCTGTTGTAAAACACAAAAAGTCGTAAAAATACAGTTTTGCGACATGTTCTCTCCGACGACACGGAGTGAACTCACTCTTTTGTATATAATGTGTGCCGTAAAGTGGTATGCTCTTGACAGTGGTTGCCATTCTCTTTGTGCAAGTGCAGCATGAGTCGTATGAGAGTCGATCGGCTTCACGCGATAGTGTAATTGCACCCTGTGCTTGGTAAATGGATGTAAACTTATTCGAAGTCATGGATCTCGGCAATGTTACTGTTCAACGTAAATCAACACCCAGATGAAAAAGTACAAGTTTACATCGTAGTCGAAACGGGCTCAGTCAACCAAGGAGGCCATATTGCAGCTACGTAGTGCGTGAGATGCAGACAGTTTCAAATTACGTGACCTTGGTTGTTAGGGATCGGCTCTCAGTTACAGAAAACAAATCTGCACTGAAGAGTAACGAAAACGAAACTTTAATCTGCTCTCTTGACGAATACATTTATCAAAATAAAACTTTGAAAGACGGCTGTGCTCAGTGAGTAAACATGTAAACAAAAAGGGTTGCAGATGTACATGTGCGTATGCATTGGCAGATAAACACTAGCAGAGCAGTTGTTTGTGATCTCAGCTTGATAATAAAGAGCAGCAGCCAGCTATGCACATTGTAAATCACACAATCTTATTACTCTTATGCAAAGATTTTAATTTGGATTAGGTTGTGGAAAAATTTCAAATTCAAAGATGTTTTCTAGATGGCCAAATCTACATAAAAAAACTAAAGTATTCTCACATTTCTTCTGCGACATTTTAGATTCGGTAATAGTCCTTCATTTTAACAAGAATGTAGTTCATGTTTGAATCTGTTTTTTCCCTCTTTGAATTCACTTCATATGGCCAAACTCTTGCTTTCTGTTCAAATTACTAGTACAGTTATTAGAAATTTAGGGCAAGTAATTTTTCCTGTCGGGCAAGTAAAAATGAAATTCACGTGTCTCACGGTTGGTAAGTTTGACAATTTTTTTTTGAGGCCTGCAGTATGGGTTGATTTTTTGTGACGTGTACTGACCATATTTTCAAGAATTTATAAATTAGAATGAGTATGTGGCAATGACAAAATGTTGTAGTATACCGATCACAAACTGCCACCAGGTTTTTCATAATTGCCACCTGATTTTAAATCCGGTGGCAAACTTTTGCCACAAGAAATAAAAAAGTATTTCTATCCCTGTACATACATACATACATACATACATACATACATACATACATACATACATACATACATACATACATACATACATACATACATACATACATACATACATACATATTTTATCCGTGTAAAGGTAGGCATGTATACCTTAATGAACCAATTTTTCAAAATGAGCGAAGCACCATCTACTTACTATACCATAATATTTTCGTACATTAAGTGCTGTTACATTACATGTATGTATGTATGTATGTATGTATGTATGTATGTATGTATGTATGTATGTATGTATGTATGTATGTATGTATGTATGTATGTATGTATGTATGTATGTATTTAATGAAAATGTATCATACATTTACACATATGCATATCGGTTTGTTATTTTGTGTGTATGTGTGTGTGCGTGTGTGTGTCTGTGTCTGTGTGTATGTATGTAAGAATCGTTCAAAAGTTTACTGAGTACATTTTGTTTTGTTTTCATAGCTTAGAGATTCTGTTTCTATACAGTTCACTGACGGAACATGAATGAAAGCGAGTGAAACTTATCACAATGTTGTCCTTTTTTATTTTAGTAAACGACAACATTGGTGATCTGTTGCATGTCAAAAGACTTCGTCGAAACACGAAATCGATTTTTGACTTGCCTGAAGGCACTGACCTGATTTATGTAACTGTCGACATGCTTTTAGTATTTGCGAACCATAACACAAAGCTTGCATATGGGCCATATGAAAATACTTTTGCTACTAGAGATGTCGACGTTGGCAATGATGTGCTGCTCGGAATAAGTCCATCAAATGAACTTCAGATTATGGAATCCGTGGCAAATGATGGCTGGGAATTGATTTTACATAGCTGCTGTGTGACAAGTGCCGCCTGGTATTGGCAAACAGTTATTGGTGTCAACGAAGAACAGGTGTTGGTCACAAGGCAGCATATAAACGCTGCATGGACAGCACATCAAAATAGTAGAAAAATCCTCACCGTCGATTTTTCAAATGGCTTTGGTATTTTGGCTCTTGCGACGGATGGTAGACACATTCTTGGGCTTAATGAGGATCGAGCTGAATGGGTGATATTGTCCGATCCTTCGCCCGTAGGTATGATCGACTTTGCACTCTACCAAGGGAGTGTAATGCCTCTCTATGTGACGCAAATTCAAGACTTCACGTTTCTTGCAGTTTGTGCTGGATCTGTAACATTACCAGCTTCAGGCGAGGGCCAAAACACAGGTAAATAACCCACACAAAGAAATGTACGGATATGTGAGGTGCTCGCAAAAATGTTGCCCGACTTGTCATCACGTAATTGAGCTGCTCCATAGCCCCAGGTCAAAAAAGATAATGCACTCTTCGTTAAACTAATCAAGAAAACACTTTCCCTCCCGTCACATGTTCACATGATCAACATGTGGCACTTACATGATCAACTATAATAACAAAAACAGTATACAATTGTATTGCTATCTAATGCTAAGAATGTGTACACTATATCCTTTAAAGGATCTGTGCATCTTTTCCACTTAAACTTACATATGACGTGATCTGGTGGATCTACTTCTTTGTGAGGTTTGATTCTGATGATCGTGTTAGTTTGACTAGTTCCACATTCGATGAAGTAATCGAGTCCATAAGTTTAACGAAAGCACATGCCACACATGTAAATGTTTGGAGAAGCGTTTTACACATTCAAGATTCATGTAACCCAAAATCTACGTATTCTTTGCGTAGCCTTGTGCATGTGAAAGGTATAAATAGACAACCATGTCGCTGACGCTCTATGCAGCACTCCGGTCTTTCAAAATGGATAATCAACGGAAGTAAAAATTCCCGGAGATTATAACCAGTTTTACACAATACGGTACAAAAACACCCGATGTCAGTATCATTTCCTGTACAGACCCGCTTTAATAGCAATTTACAAATGTCAGACATTTCTGAGACATGTTTCGAATCAAGCATCGACGTCTCCGTAGTAATCAGTTTTCTTCTCTGCTCTCAACTTGAAATGTTTATTATCCGCAAAAAATAACCACACATTGCTTAACCGTAACAGTACTTAGGTGCACAGCAAAAAAACATTTGCCACTGTAACAGGCCCTGTACAGATCCTGACAAAACTCTGTGGTACAGGTCTTTGTCAGCAAAGACGTCCCCCTGCTGTGACAGGGGCTGATGTACAGGTCTGTGGCCCATGCTGTGATGACATAGCTATATACACTGCTGTAGACACAGTTATGTAGACACAGTGATGTGACATTGCCTGAAATTTCTGTCTTTCCCATCGCTGTATTTACACAGCAATGTGAATACAGACCTGTAACAGGGTCAATATTTTTAACATCAAAATTGGTCCATTATTCTAAAAATATACACCCCTAAAATCTGAAAAATTTGCAGACCCTGTAACAAGCCCTGTCAATTCACCACGGACACACCACTGTTTGTACACCAGTATTTCAGTCATGTGGTCACAGCACTGGATACATTCAGAAATTACGTCACTTTATACATTCCTTTAATACCAGGCCTGATACAGACCTGTTGATACACCCTTGATATCTGACAGATTTTACAGGTCCTGTAACGGAGGTTATTTCTTAGGGACTATTATAGGTACCGATCAGACCTGCATGTTACAGACATGTACTGAAATCTGCCTGCAGTTTTCTTGCTGTGTATGAGCCCCCATACAATAACAAACACGATAAGAACCAAAGCGACCAGACCTTCCAATATCACCACCGCCACGACCACTATCAACAACAACAACGTAACAACAACAACAACAACAATAACAACATCAATAATAATAATAATAATAATAATAATAATAATAATAATAATAATAATAATAATAATAGCAAAGACAACATCAACAATGCACTCTTATTGAAAACAAGCGATATGTTTGAACATTTTTAGTCCAGCAAGTATTTTGTTTGAGATTTATTCGTCTTATAAAAGCAAGGCAGTCGTTTTGTCTCAATGCCATATAAAAAACATTTAAGATATATATATTGTCCGTGGTTCTAAAACGAAAATTGATATCTAATCATTGGTTCATTTATTGATCGAGATTCGACGTGTATATTCCTCAATGATTAATTCGTCCAACTAGTGTTTCCGTAATTGGGAGCAATTCGGGCTTCATTGATTTTATTGTAAGTTTTTCAAAACGTGTAAAGTTTCTCAAATCCGTTCCTACATCCCACATCTACATTTGGGCATGTATGCGTCAGCAAAATCAAAAGTCAAGGTCGTCCTCGACTCATGCTTGGCGTCTGGACTCGTTCCAATTGGTCAATATGGACGAAATAATATATCGTGGGATTTTACCTCTCAGAAAATGTCACATGGGTAACAATCATTTTTTTTCAGGCACACCTCAATCAGCAGTAACGGAACCACCGTCAGGAATTAATGCGAACGAAGGTAAGTGAAACTCAAGTACTAGAAATACGACGCCGACCTATGCTGTACTAGCAGAATATTCAGCAGAGCCGCCATACCAATTAAGTAGCTTTCAGATGTTGACTAGCAAAATTCAGATTCCGCTTTGAAAAAAATGTTATGTCCACATTCTATCGTTCATATACCCAATGAAGTCACTATGGCGGAAAAAGGAGCTGCCATAACTATGGACAGGTTCAGGCGAATACTTTATTGATAATCATTACATACGGAACGAGTTCCATGAATGGCTAGGGACTTGGGGTAGAACATACTTAGGCATTTTCTTTGGCACCAATTCCTCCTACCTCCGCCAAAATACATTTTGAGAGCCACTAATTGTTGGCGAGTTCACCTTTAATGTAGCACTACTGGAATTAGCAGTGTAAGTTGAATGTTTCATCTGAGAACGATCTGAGTAGAAAGCCAATTACAGCATTGCTACTTTCTCATATACTGCTTTGGTTGAACGAAAGCGTACTCTTCGTGTAGAACGTGCACAGAAGATTGAGCTTAGCACTCATGAATTTTGATAATCCTGACGTTTGACTAAATTTGGTCATTTTGTTAGAGAATAGTATCTGTAAACGAGACACGTACGTGTTGATCTAATGACTCAGATCCAAGATGTCATATCGTACGATAAATGTACGTTCGTCCTATGAACTGTATTGGAAGCCTGTGGGCCTCTCACTTGTAAGACTGATTGCATAAACACCATATTTCCCGATAAAGCATAAAATTTATAGGAAATCTTATTTGTGCATGATGGGGACATTTGTACTGACAACCGAGAGTACGCGTGTTGGCGTTCATATCAGGCTGGTATCAGATTCGGCGTTGATAAGTAAGCCCTCGATAAATACCAAGGCATTGCCAATTGGAACAATTCTATTTTTGCTTTGTTTTACCTAAAACTATGTAAAAACGTTTAAATGTCTCAGAAAACCTTTCACAAGTCCTCCATGTTTTGCGCATGTATATTACAGCGAACCTCCCTACAGTAAAGAAAAAGGCAAAAGGTTTGTCCCCGACCAACACAGGGCATCTAGTTGGCATTGGTTCCAATCGGTAAATCGGAAAGGGGTGAAATTTCATTATATTACCACGCCCTGCCCGTCGCATTTTGATTGGTCGAGCTGAACCACGTGACTGACCACAAAAACACAGTAATGGTCTGTTTACATGCCCGTGAATATGAATAATAAGATTAACAACTCAAAGTATCGTAACTTTACAGCTCAAACGTAAAGCATAATCAATCACAAAATAAAATGGAGCACTTGTAGGTCAAGTTGAGATACTTTTTTTCTGAAAACATCTCCGGATTTGCCAATTTTTACAGCGCGCGTACGCGTGACAGTGCGTCGCGTATTGCTCAGTTTCTGGGGCCCAGTTGTCGTTCGCTCCGGAATTTTTTGCAAATTTTGACGGTTTTCTCGGGTTCGCTGATAATATAATGGAAATGACAGACTCCGCTCTGACCATTAACGTTTATTTGTGGGCGCGGGCTCGAGGAAAGCCAAATTAACGGGCTCGGCAAGCCTCGCTCGTTAATTTTTGGCTTTCCTCTCGCCTTTGCCCACAAATAAACGTTAATGGTCAGCGCGTCGCCCGTTATTTCTATAATATCAGGAACGTTTTGTACACAAGGAGATCAGACACCTCACATCTGTAACATCAATTTTGCAGGCACACCTCAATCACCAATAAAGAAACCACAGTCAGGTATGAAGAACATAGGTAAGTAAAATTTCACTTCTGTAGCAACAAGTGTAACAAATTATGAGGTACCAGCAGAATATTCAACAGGACCGTCATATACATCAAGTATAAGAACTTTTTCCGATGGTGGCGCTAACTTTTCTAAGAGACAACAAAGTTTCGGCAATCAGAAATGTGGTGAGTTAATTTGTACTGTTAGCAAAAACTGAACCAGTTCGTGTTCTTGGCGATCACCACAAGGTTAACATATGTATAGCAAAACATTATATTGTTAATGTACTAAGTGGCAATACTACGGTAGCAGAGCATCCATCAGGATTTTTCAGTAGAAGATTGAACATAATTGGTGAACCAGTTCAATCAACGGTAAAATTTGGGGAGAAAATGAAATTTCTTTCGCACCCTCCACCCACACCTTCAGAAATGATTTTAGAGAGCCACCTAACCGCTGGCGTGAAAACATTTTCTTATGTAGGGGTGCTGTGACAGTGGTTAGCATATATATTGAGAAACTTCAATTTTTCAATTATATAAGTATACTTTGAACAGATAGGATGCACAGCATTGCAGCAATAAAGTGTAGGTAGAACGAAAGCTCTTCCTGTAGAAAGCTCACAGAAGATCGATTTTTTATGCAATTATGAATTTATATCACGATCTATTAACCAAACTTCGTCTTTTGGTGAGTGACAAATTGCTCGGCTGTTTACATATGCCACATATACTTTAGTCGGTCCTTTATCAATTTCTTGGTTTATCTGATGGTTTATTAATTAACTTGTGTGTTTCTTTGTTGTTTCTTTGGCTGGTATTTTTGTCTCATTTTTATCTGTACATGTTTCTCCTTTTGTTTGCTTAGTTTGTTATCGTGTCCGTGGTCCTCGAGCACAGCAGTTCACATGCATTTTAATGTTACTCCAATCGACGGGGAACGACACCATACCTGTCTCCTAGATATGTAACACTCTTTCACAATCTAGTATCGCCGACATACATTCAAATCATAACAAGGTTTCTTCAAAATTTCAAGTTTCATGCATTTCTGTATTACGTCATATACTTGCGGCACCTTTTGCCTAAGGTAGAATGCATCTGGGGGACAGGTATTCTGACTCTTACACTTTTCCCATTCTTTTCTCATCTACCACTTGAGGGGCTCATTTTCAAGCCCTTGGAGAAAGAAAAACTTTCACCGTCTAGGTTTTTTTGAAAGTCGAAAATTTTGTTTTTCTCCATAGAGTCAACACAGGATTGTCGGCCATTTCGAATATCAAATATCGGTTAATCTTGGGTACTTTGTTCCTCTATTACCCAATTCGCACGGCGACCCCCGATTTTTACTCTCGATTTTGAAAGAGAATGGTCGAAAGTTCCTTGAGGAAAGATTGAGCAAAAGTTTAGGTCTTTAACTTTCAATGCGCATACTACCTTAACCAGCAAAGATTCTCCTTTGGTGCTTTAACATTAAGCTCCAACCATCGGTCTGAAGCTGTAATGCAGATAATCTTTCAGCATGATTTGTATATTGCAATTCCAGGGAAGTTCATGCTCTTTGTTGGAACAGATCACAATATCTATTTTGGCCCACTTATTGCAAATGAAGTTCCCAGAGACCTAGTACTAGAAGATACCGAGCCAGTTATTGACGTAGAAGTCCTGGCCAATGGGGACCTCGTGGCATTAGACAGTACAGGCAAGGTGAAATACAGAAACAGCGGTGAATGGTCAGATGTAATCGACACGTCATGCTGCATGATTGGTATCGCGGTGGCTGAGAATCGCATGGTAGGCGTTGGAAATGATTACATGTTGCACCCATGGTCAAAAAACACGTCATCGTGGGAAGAGGCAATACCGAACAGCGGAAGCGTCATAAAAGTGTCTTTCAGTCTAAACAGCGAAGACATCCTTGGACTGACGTCAGAGGGTAATGAACTAGTTATGTCGACTGCCTCAAGTATTTTCTGGAGTGAATACCACACATACAATAATGGCAAAGTCATAGATTTTGCACTTCTTCCCCATAATCAGGTTCATCCATTAAAATCTGGTGAAGGGTGGATAGCAGTTGCCTATGGTCCTGACTTCATTCCTCAAAGCTATTTGCATGGTGAGTGGAAAATTCATCATGTGTAATAGATAGAT
>LD343019.1:71862-75788 GCA_001465055.1 Ptychodera flava | reverse complement strand
CTGTTTCTTTGAAGACAATGCCGACTTTGAAAAGTCTCGACTGCTCAGTGGCAATGAGATAATAGACTTATTGCAATACAGAATTGTATAGGTGCAGTCTAAGAAGAGCAAACAGGCATCGGACAATGGTTGCGTAATTTAGGTAAAAAAAACCTGTATAATTATAGGTTTTTATCAGAGGATGTCAAAGGTTCAACTTTTTCAAAAGACTGAATATTATTGGTGTTTTTCAATGACTACCGCATACTGCCGCAGCCTGCGCGGCGAAGTAGGACGAAGCTTGTCACGTGACTTGCATATGATCTCAGCTCAAAAGAAATGTACAAAGTACACATACTCTCTACTCACCTTTTGTACCAAGCAGTAAATTCATAGTACGGGTCTTTGTCGAACTTTAATCAGACAAAGTAGTTCCACTAAAGCATGTATCGTTTCTGAATTGAAATGTCCACTGAAAGGGTTCAAGGGCAGCAAACTACCGTAACCTTGTTACCTTGCGTGACCTGAGTGTCGTAATGTTGGAATTCTATCACATAGGTCTATTATCAGGAAGATAATCAAAATATAGTGTAGTGTTTACCATACCTTATTTGTACAGTCGCCATCTTAGAATATGTTGCAGCAAACAATCGGGAAAATTATGTTGGTCGTCCTCCAAAGCTGACATAAACTGAGGTTGACCAGACATTTCTCTCTCTCTCTCTCTCTCTCTCTCTCTGAACTGAACTGAACTGCACAGAACTGCTATACGTCAAATATGTGCAAAAGCTTGGCACCGTGTCGTCATGCAGTACCGTTACTACCATCTAGCATCGGTATGTCCAATTAGGACGTGCTTGCTAGGAGAAAAAGTTCGCCATTTCATTCGATGGTATGATAAGGGCTTGCGTTACCACACATGATACAAAATTTAGCATTACTTTTTATATAGTCACCGATTCTTGTCGATCGTTGGCTGCCAACAACGTAGCGTGATTTAAACATGTATTGATACTGAAGTCAAATGTCGACCATAAAAATATTCAAGTGGGAGGCAAACTAAAGTTGGAATTATGTCACATAGTTCTGTTTCCAGAAACATTCCAAACAGTTTGATAACTGTTTGCCAAACTTCGTTTATACGTTCGCAATCTTTGAGTTAATTGCACCACTTAATATTAAGGTAAACAGTCACTCTATTCGGTCAAACGAACGGAGCTCCTCGCTCACTTTAGTCGCAAGGCCTCCGCAGCGTAGACTCTTTTCTCGGTCTTTCGTGTCATGGATTTTTCTAGGGAACGAAGCAACTGTGGCACCGCTGTACCGCGACTGATTTTCTTGTATCAATTGGGGAAAAAAACATGCAACTGCAACTGCTCGTGTTCATATACGGGTTCTGGACCAAATATCAGAAGACGGAGAGCTCGAAGGTCGAGAATAGTGTTCTGCCCTTGAGCAAGGTACTTTACTCCTCGTTGCACCAATTTATGATAGAATTGAGGGTGCTTCATCCTGTAAAGAGGTCGAGAAGTCATATGATAAGTCTAAGTATACCAACAGAATCGCCAATTCCAATTACATCGATCCCCATACTGCCTCAGTGATACACGCGGGAGCTTTACTGTGTAACTAACGTCTGTCGTAAAGGTCAAACCAGAGTTTCAAATTTCAGGTTTTTTGAAATTTTTACTTGTTTTTTGCCTTGGGATCCAGAGGATACTTAAGTTATTTAAACGGGGTAAAATCACTTAGGGTAAAATACGTCTCGCAGTCAGATACTCTGGCCCTCCGCTTGTGGGACTCATTTAAAAGCTTATGTAGTAAATACATATTTTAACCGGCCAAGTTTTGTGAAAATCGGGAATGTTATTTTCCCTATGGATATAACACAGGGATGGCGGCCATTTTGAATTTCAAATACCGGTACTAAATATTGAGTAATTTGTGTCTCTTGTACAAAACTTTACACGGTGACCCCAATTTTCAGTCTTGACTTCGAAAGAGAATGGTCGAAAGTTTGCTTGAGGAAAGTTTGAGCAAAAGTTTAAGTCATTCATTTTCGGAAAAAGATATCCCAATGCCACCTCCATCATATACGGCCAATTATCAAAGCCAGGAAGGTTACAGGCTGGCTATACGGTGGAAATGAAGATGATGAAAAGAAAAACGTGGATTACAAAGATTGCTCTTCTGTACAGGTGAATCAGTGCTTAAATAGTGCTGAACATTACACATAGAGATACCAATGTAAAATATGGCTTAGACGTTTATTTCAGATTGATATCATTCCATACACTTCCCTGCGTAATGAAATTTTAGGATAATAGGTGAACTAATCGACATACTTAAAAATAGATTAAGGCGAATCGTATGCAAATAATAAGTTGCATAGCTGTTGTAATAAATATAAAGAATGATTACATTGCGATTCTTCACGTCCTGCATATAAATTTTCCTACCAATAGTTTCGATTATATTTCAGAGCGAAAGAGGAACAAAGTACGCCAACTGTTTGCTCACAGCAAGAATAATGGTTCTAATCCGCCAGTTTTTGGTTGTTCAGAATGGATCAGAAACCGTGTCTGGAAAACTTGAGCTCGTACGCATGCGTTCATGCCACTTATGTTATACTCTGAGACCGCTTAGAAGCCATTTGAGTTTCCTGAAGATATCTGAGTGGCATTGATTGGTAAGTCATGCTATTTCTCTGAAATTCTTGATCATCTGTGCTATTCAGGTGTCGGGTAGGACTAGGAAGTGCTCCTTGTAATCGTCGTATTTCATTTTACCATTTTCTTATCAGTTGTTTCTCAAGATTGCAAAAATTTCAACCTGCAAACGCTTCCGCATGGCAATTTTACTCAATGTACATGAATGATGGGATCTTGATTTTTATTAAATTCATTTGTGAACATATCTGAATAGGTTCACAGTTTTGGTCGTCATTTTGAGGTCCCATGCGCGTCAAAAACGATAGTAAAAATGTAGCTAAAACTATCCTCAGGGGAACTTTAAATCGCTCATCGATCACTTCGGTCATATTTTGGTATAAGAGAAACAAACTAAACACACTATGTCTGATATTTGAAACTTTGATCCAAAATGGCCGCCATATCAAATGTCAACTCTGTGTGGAAAAATAAAATTCTCATTTTTACAAAAAGAAAACAAAATAGATAAAGTTCATTTGCTCATGCTCCACAGGCTTCAACTTTGTCCACAATAGGGACTAACCAGCAAAGTACAGTAAAAAACTGAGAGCCCGGATTTTTTTCCAGAGGTGCATTCTATGGTACAGCCGTATATGTTGTAGTTGTCACGATCTATCGAATACACTACACGTAGATTACACTTTGATTTCAACTCCGAACAAACGCGCAGGGTCTCAGGTAAGACATAAGCTATAAAGCATAAGTTTGCATAATGCCAGGATAACGAGCAATGCCATCACTCGCAAAAAAGGCACGCTTTTCTAGAGAAATCACAATACTGTGCTCGTTACTAATTTGTGCATTAACGTATGGGAAGACAATTTACTCTTGAAGTCCGTCAACATTGGAATTTTAAATTGTGTCCTCGATTCGTTAAAAATAAATCATGTCAATAACTTTGCCACTTTTTACAACTGTCATGACGCCACTTACGCACTCACAGGGAGAACTTTAAGTTACAGAAGCATATATCTTTATTTTGTTTAAATTCCTCGGTACCATAGCGGTTCACGTCAGTGTTGGGAGTGTCTTTGTATATAATCTGAGCAGGACGTGAGTGTTGCAAAACTGTCGCAATACTAAAGGAGCTGATGTAATAAATCACTTCAATCGCCATTCTATTGATAGGCGAATGACGTAAGGCTTTGCGTGTCCAGGCTAAACGCCACACAGGATAACCTTTAACCCTCGAAACAATAAACACATTGTTACGTGAAAGAAAACGAACAAAAGGTG
>LD343019.1:64362-66862 GCA_001465055.1 Ptychodera flava | reverse complement strand
TAAATGTGATCTGGAAAAAAGTAAAATATCTGAAAGCGATGAGGTCCTTTGCTACGGCCTACTTAATGAAGAGATCAGTACAGCAAAGCTTCGCCGTAACAGATTTTGGGTCTTCGTACACTAAACATTTCAAGAGTACTTAGCGGCTTTCTATCTTTATAAAAGCCGCGAAATTAACACTAATTCAGCAATATTGAATACCGTCGTTACCAACGAAGAGCTCCGTACCGTGTGTATCTTCATTGCGGGCATGCTTGGAAAAGATGCAGCGCCTCTTTTTGATGCAATAGGGAAGGTGCTGGACTCGGAAGCTCATCTAGATCAAAGATTTCTCCATTATACAGCGTTGAGTCTTGAATGTTTACACGAATCGGGAGGCCACGATATCCTTGCTGGCAGGATTGCTGACAAAATTATCCAAAACAAGACTATCTCTTTCACCTACGATTCACCAGTCACACTGAGCAGGTCCTGCCAGGAGGGGTTGACTGCATTAATCCGACATTGCAATGCTCGGGATGAGAGTGAGACTAACAAAATGTTGGTTACTTTAGACATGGGACCGAACAGTGTAACCTTGAACGATACATTATTTGGCGTTTTGTCCGCGTCAAAAGATCTCGAAAACTTGCAAATGAGCGTTTATAGTCAACACAAAGACCCTGTCCCGAATTTTGTATCGGTTCCCGCTAAACAGTTTCAGCTAGCCATTTACTTTGGATATATAGAAACTGATTTTCTACTTGATTTGACCAAATCAACCAAACTCAAACAGTTAATTCTGGCAGTGTATGACACATACCAATACCAAAATTTCATCAGTTACAAAGATCAAAATGCGAAATCGACTTCCATTCATCTAAATGAAGGTCTGGAATATCTTGGTTTCAATGGCCAACACAGAGCAGAGGAAGTGTTCTGTCAAATGGGAGAACGAATTGCCCATCATGGGTCGTTGAAATGCCTCTACAGCACGTTTGCGTCAAATGGTAAGCTAGAAGAGAGGAGAAGGGTTATGGCCAAAATCTTGAAAACAAATCAGTGCCTAAGTGTGTTGCACATAAACACCGACGTGTACAGTAATGGAAACAGCAGAGACAGCAGACGACTGTCCTTAGTGGGAGATTATGTCTTTGAACATGAAATTGCTCTTGACAAAATATATTCAGGGAATCGGGAGTTTTATGACGCTTTAAAAGAAAACAGATCTTTGAAGTGTCTAATCATTGACCACTGGGGTGAAGATGATGATTTAATATCTATATGCTACAGCATAAAGGAAAATAAAACACTACATCACTTGTTGGTATTCCTGGGCAAGGTGACGCCGGGGACAGAAACTGTGATATTAGACTCGGTAAAGAAAAACAGAAGCATTGGTCTATTTGGTATAGTAAGCCAATCACGAGCAGCCTCTGGGTTGCAGGGTTACCAACGAATCGAGTTGGAGCCGAATCCTGATTTTCGTTACCCCTCCGGAATTACGGAGGCTGAGGATAAAATGTTGTATCTACTGCGCAATCTGTACGAAGATATCTCCACTCTGAATGTCGGGGATATGAACTTCAACGCGGACGTAAGGGACAAGCTGGTCAGGGACACACTACCGGCTTTCGTGGGTGCTGACCAGCAAGTTGTCGCGTGGGAAAGGAAAGCCTGTTTGTGAAAAGGCCATTGGTAATACAGTTAAGATTCACATTTACAATACTACAGCAGAGGGTAGCTGACATATTAAGTATGCAACCTTTTATCAACACTGAGTCTTCGGTCGTCGTACGATTAGGATACCAGAGATCAACCAGAGTAGTGGCTTGTGATAAATAAGAATCTCTATGTCTTTGATAAAGATGCTGAAAGAAGAGCCCGCTGAAGATAAAAAGCTGCTATACTAAAACTACTATCCAAATCTTAGCTTAATTATAAATGCATATTCGATAAAACCATTATAATAACTCAAGGTGACACTAAATCATACAAACAACTCTAAAAACAATTAGCGGGCAGTAAGTTACATATCTTAATAAGTGATTGTATTCATTAAGAAAAACTCTCGTAAATTTGTTAACCACTAGCAAAAAACATATTATTAAAAATGTCTATCCTCAAACTTCAAGCTTGTTTAGTTTGACATCACCTTATGCTGACATCAGCTCGATTACTTGGTGGCTGTTCCAACAATTAAGCGTATGTCTAGATTATATGTAGATTGGTTAACACTTGGGTATTAATTAATCATCAATTTTGTGTTTGTCACTGTTTCCAATCAACATATGACCTGACCTTAACTTTTTGTCGTTTGTTACTGTTTCCAATTAACTTACAACTGTCCGCATTCATAAAGTCGGCTTACGTAAAATGTGTGGAACTTTGTACCAGCAGTTTTAACGAAAGTTTTCTGAGAAGCAAATTACCTACGTAACACTTTAAAGACGCAGTTAGTTTAACTTTTCAAATATATATATATATATATATATATATATATATATATATATTTTTTTTT
>LD343019.1:49955-64349 GCA_001465055.1 Ptychodera flava | reverse complement strand
TTTTTTGAATATTCACTGAGGCTATCTAAAATAAGCTTATCTTGGTGTGCGAATGCATTTTTACCAACTTGTGATTGGTCAATAAGTTCTCCTCCAAATCACCTATTGTCCGTTCATTCTATGTCTTACTAGACTCCGACGTGGATCTGAGTAGACACAAACCGAAGTGCTATTGATTGGAATCTGAACGCTAGTTAATAATCTGGGCAAATTGGTTGACGCCGGCGTTGCGACATCCATGATTTTCTCAAATTTGCGACAGCGCCCCCAAGCGACGAGCCGTTGTCACTTACAACGGCCGACAAAATTGCCGAATTGTAATCTCCCGACAAAGGATTTGAAATCAAACAGGAGATGAGTGTTCAAAGTTGCCATTTTTACTTTAAAGTATATTTCCTTCCAATTGTAAAACAATGAATCACCACTCAATATCACAAGAGAAGACACAACAGACTGCACTTTGCATATATAAATACTGTTACATTTAATTCAGTTATAGACAGTCATGTGTGCAATAATATGGTAGGTGCCAGAGCAGATGGTAAAAGATAATATTTTCTTGAATATTCACTGAAGCTATCCACAAAGACAAGTAGCAACAGGTGATAAGTATAAAATGTGTATTTTTGTTCCCTTTACTCGATAAACTTTACATTTCTAAACTAAGCATAAGATGTGAAAAGGTTATTCTAGAAAAAACTTCATTATCAGCATGATCAGTGATGACATTCTGTTACGTTCAGCGTATCTTTCTGCAAGATATCATTCGAAGTGGTTTGAGTTCATTCAAAACATACTAGATACTTATAGCGAGGGTAATATTTGGTCAGCTGTGTGTAACATTAATGCCACTATTAAAATTGTACAGAATAACTTACGCAAGCATTATCAAGTTTCTTGGTACAGTGATTTACACAATGATAATAAGTCTCTTGGGAAGGGAAATAATAAGCTCAGAACGTACAGAGAATTTAAAACTAAGTTTGGTTTAGAGAATTACTTACTGGATATTAAGAACTTACGCTGTAGAAAATTGGTCACAAAACTTCGTATTTCTGATCACTGTTTACAAATCGAGTTGGGCAGAAGGTCAAAACCAAGAATTCCACCTGAATCCAGATTTTGTAAGTTTTGCAAGTCTTCCGTCGAGGATGAATTTCACTATTTAATGAAGTGTCAAAAATATAATAGTGATAGAGAAGTTCTCTTTTCTGCAATGAAGTTGTATTATCCTATATTTGATAGTTTAAATGAAAGAGAGAAGTTTTTGTACATTTTAACTTCAGATGATACGCTGTCTCTCATGAAATATATTACAAACACTATGTTTCCCCCAGCAGCTGCAGGTAAAGATATAGACAACAATGTTTTATGCAATGTTTAGTTTTGTTCTTGCTATACTGCACTTTCCGAAGTGTGTTGTTATGCAATAAAGTGATTAAAGTGATTAAAGTGATTATTAAATTTCAGACTTGACCATTTTATACTTTATATTCACTTTGTTCACCTACTAGGAGATTAAATTTGTATATTGATGACGCATTTTACGTGGATCACAAATAAGTATTCAATATCCGAATATTTCAACTTTGCAAATTTACCGGTGTGTGACTGATATACAAATTACTTGATATTGTCATTCTTTCCATAGACAAACATCGGACAATTTATTACATTCTTACTTTGCTATATAAATAATCTTTTTTTTGTTTTAAAATTTCAAAAGTTGACAAACTATATTTCCTTTAGAAAAAATACAATGTTACTTGGACGATTCCGCTGGCAAGAATATACACGAGTTAAAAATGTCCATTGAGACTGAATTTTGGGACATTGTAAATGATACAGGCAAGATTTTTCACAATTAGCATACTTCCGATAGAATAACAGAACTTAACCCTTTCACCCCCAGTTCCCTGTATACAGGTCCAACTTAACCATAGAAAACAATGGATTTGGGACAAACCATGGTGGTGAAAGGGTTAAATTTTAAATGCATGATCCCTTGTGCTGAATAGATACTTTAAAAACTGTCATAAACAGAAGAAATTCTTTACTAACAGTACTATTGTCATTGTATGGTACAAGTCCAACTGACTCTTGTATAAAATGCTTTTAGAAACACACCATTGCATTAAAACAAATCTAAATATCCCTGACATATTACCATGGTCACATTGGAAACTGTTGCAATGACATTTTATTATGATGAGCAAAGTAAACAAACCCAGGTGAGTGAACTGAAAGTCAGTTTTTACCACTGACCCTCAATTTTCTTGAGGGTCTATGCTTTTTTAAATTGAAACACATGGTTTTCCTCCGATTGATTGGTCAGCAATAAAGTCTTGTGATTATTTCAATTTTTGCAACTCACTCAGTGAAGCCACTATTTTCTATTCATAATTTGAATGTTTTGTTGCATTGTTAACAGTATACACAGTTGGTTGACCTCTTTGGGTCAAATTTCTATTCATTGTTACCAGAGAGATTTGCCTTTTAGGTCATTACATATTTGCATGCCTGGACTGAAAGTCTGCTTTATATCTATCCCAGCATGCATTAGGCAAATGGAAAGCATGCCAACACTAGGGTATACTTGTCCCTCAATGCTAATTAGCCAAACCACTGTCGCTCTCTATACTTTTGGATCCTACCATGGGCATAGAAATCTACATTAACTATAATGTACTCCTGCATGCCTACATGTGTGTAGTACCTGCGTAGAAGTACTTGGAGATATCAAATAGTTGCGAGTGACTGACTGGATATGAAAAACTTATGATCTCCTTGTCGAATATTTCCAGATTAAAAGACTTTGACAGAAAATGACAAACTTACAAAATGAGATATATTTACTCTCTCTATACCTACACTGACTTCTCACCTGTACTTGTTAAAAATATGACCAAGAAACTAATCGAATGGTGAACTTGAAATGACATTGAAACTTCCATGATGCAGTCATGCAAGATTGATATAAACTACAAAAGAAACACAAATAATACAAGACTTCAGCCTATCACTTGAGGTAAAACCTGCAAAAGTGTATAAATTTTGATAAACCCTTCATCCCTACACATCTACACACCTAAGTAACAACCTCTGGTGTAACTTTGCACTTTTTAAAATTTTACTTTGCACATTGTTAAACTTGTCTCTTAAACAAAAAGGACATCCATGCAAACTTAGAAATATACAAGCATAATAAAAAAAAGCAGTAACTCTTGAGACAATCTCTCTTTTCAAAAAAAATGTTGAAATTCTGTTTATATAAACATGCAAAATCTGGTAGTACCATGTGTGTAAGACCTCATGACAGTGAATATACATAACATAACCATACTGGTCAGTATTGCAATATCCAGTGATACTATCCAGTACATCTACGTGTATATTCTTTGCTTTCAGAATTTTTCTAAGCATTTCCTGCCTTTGACTTCCACATAGGAGCATTCTCGAATCCATTCTTTCCACTTCGGTAGTCATTGATGGCCTGCTCGATCTCTCCTCTTGTTGTCATGACGAATGGACCTGCAGAGAGAGTATAACAACGTAATGAGTAATGGTGACCAAGGTGGAGGGAATATGAGGAGGGGAGGGAGGCTGTGAAATTTTGAAGATCATCACATGCGTGTTTGTACACAACATAGATTTACATCAATGAGTTAACTGGCTGGATGCTACTGAAGTGCATCGAACCCAAAACACCAGCATCTACTGTATGAAATAATCCTGAGAATATTACACCAGCCCTTTCACCACCATGGTTTGGCCCAAACCCATTGCAACCAATGATGATTATGGACCTGTTTACAGGGAATAGGAGAATGCAAAGGTCAAAGGTCATTTACTTGTGAACACTCGCAAGTTTTCTTCGAAGCACGGTGATAATTTAGTGCCATTCACTTTACTTGCACTCTGTCAAATGATTTGAAAGACAGAGTGCGCAGAACACAAATTAGAATGACGATGTACAATGTGTGGACTAGAGGAGTACGTGGCTCATCCCTTGACGTAACCTTGAATGACAGAAATTCCAAACCCCATAATAAATAAATATACATCTGAATGCCATGATGCCATGAAATTCTAGCATGACCATAGTACCCTTTCACAGTGTGTTTGATACAGCAATTATACTACATTGAGGTAGCCCAAGGCTTAAAGCCTACAAATAGCATGTAGCTGCTGCAGTTACTGTGGTAACTATCTCTCTGTGCAAAAATCACAATCCATGTGAAAAGAGTGAGCGTCTTGCTTGCATTACAGGATGGCTACGCTAGCCAACATGGAAGTGTACAAGGTCAGATAATTATCCATCTCTACCCCTGTGAGTTATGTAAATGTGACTTTCACACACCATAGATGCTACAACAAGACTCGCTCTTGGGTCTATGAATACATGTAACCTTTTTGCAAGCAATCTGTTAATGATTCAGATGGCATTCAAGGTCAGCAGTGTGTAAGTTATGCATGTAAATTAATATTCATTTGTGACTTGAATATTTCAATCATTAGTCTATGAATTCAATTTTGAAATCTCTTTGATTTTACCATATGTACTTATGACCGCACAGCAGGATTGTCAGTTGTAGTGATTTAGATTTGAAGTGAACAAACTGCTCTCTATATCAAATTTTGGATGGAATTTGTCACTGTATCCAGGCCCTTTAGCAAGAATTGATGCTTGTTTCTAAACTTCAAGATGAATATCCCCTTTGCCTTGACCTGTCAAGCACACTATGTTCTCATTTTGTAAAATTGAGTTCTCAAATATACAGACTTGCATTTTGTAGTTCTTGCCGTTATTAAAGACTGGGGTTGGGTTTCCTCAAGCAAAGCAGAGTATAAACATAAGTCATTTTCAAAGCAAGTAATAGTCCAACAATCTGATAAATCTATGTGTGATACCAACTTCAAACATTACAGACATAGACAAACATTACCTAATATCTTTAAACCATGTTGTTTTAAATCTAAAAGCCCTCAAAAAACACCAACTAATCAGACTACAATTTACTGAACCAGAGACTGAACCTCCATGGCCCAATTAATTGAATAAATGATTAATTTCTACATTGGACAACATAGTGATTCTCTGCAAGGATAACCATGCCCATTAAGACGTTAGCAGATAAAGACACCATACTAGTATTTAAAGTGGGTGTTTTTGTAATACATCTGCACAATGTTGTCACAGCTCTGCATCTTATTTTTGATTTACTGAACACAGCACACTGCATTTGAGTTATCTTGCCTTTATTAAGGTTTAATGCACCTCGGGGAAAGATATTTGGACTCTCAAACATTTTCAATTCTTTTTCTGATCTACCAAATGTAGGGGTTCATTTTGAAGCTCTTTGAGTGAGAAAGACTTTAACTGCCTAAGTTTTTTTTGGAATTCGAACATTTAATTTTTCTCCACAGAGTTACCACGGAGATGGCAGCCATTTTGAATTTCAAATATTGGTTAATCTTGAGTAATTTGTTTTTCTAGCACTGAAATTTGCACGGTGACCCCTAATTTTTATTCTTAATTTTAAAAGTGAATGGTTGAAAGATTCCGTGAGGAAAATTTGAGCGAAAGCTAAGCTTTGTACTTTTGAGGTGCATACTACCTTAACACCTTCAAACCATGTTATTTTAAATACAAAAGCAAAAAAAATACACCATGGTCTTGCAATTCAATTGCCTGTCAAATTTTTTGAAAAGATTTAATTTTCGCCACTGGCACTCTTTTACAGAGAGAGTAAGAAGTCTAAGGCCACTCATATGGCGAAATGACTAGCAAAACAGCCAGTCATTTGATGAAATTGTAAACAGTTTGGTGATTAACTTCGCTGATAGCATGGCCACTGTAAAACTGGACACCGGAGCTCCCCTGTTGTGATGTAAAATACAAGATACCACTTCCATACATTAAAGCCTCTACTCAATAATTAGTTTATTGAAGCAATACCTCTTTATGGGATCACTGCTGTTAGTGTCATAGAAACATGTATTCCATGCAGACAGTGTGTTTTGGGGAATGAAATCAGCTGCACTGTTTTTCGTAAACCTAAAGAGATGCCGTGATAAGGCGAAAACTATATACAAGAAAAATTTTGGTCCAAAGACAATAGTCTGTAAGTTACAATAACACTAGTTTTTTCACTTGTTTATTGTATAGATATGACAAATAAGTTGTCTTCAGTTTTGAGAGTTGTGTATTGACTGGTCTTATATGCGTGGTAATATTATCTCAATCTTGAACACAGGGTGCCAATCGTAAACTCTCATTTACAACCCTTGGTAGCAACAGGGGAGCCCAGTTTTACAGTACCCATGCTATGAGCAAAGTTAATCACCAAACTGTTTACAACTTCATCAAATGACTGGCTGTTTTGCTAGTCATTTTGCCATATAAGTGGCCTTAGACTTCTTACTCTCTCTGTAATCTGAACTGCCGAGGTGAGACTATTTGAAAACAAGTGAGAATATGGCAAGCTGCAGTGTAGTGGCATTATGCTTTACTTCTTGTGGACTTGGGAAATTAGTATCTATCAAAATGATAACACCAACCTTCAATGTGTGTCTGCTCAACATTTCAAACACTTGTGAAATGTCAGATTCTGAATGTCAAATCTCTTTTTTCTCAACTTTGCCAATCGCAGAGCCAAAGTTAGACTGTTAATTTTGAATTGACGTGTTCAAAAATTATTACGAAAAAAATTGCAGAGCGTACAAAGCAGCTGTGCGTTAGTAACATGAGAAAGTGACGCAAGTAGAAGCCTGTGACACTGTCTACCTACCATACTGGGAGACTGGTTCACCGATTGGCTGGCCAGCGATCACAACAAAGTGGAGTTTCTCATCGCCCTGGAAACAAAATTTGCAACAAATATGATCACAATAACAACTTCATGGTGTGGACTTTGGAATTTGTTCTACCACTTTTTAAAACGCAACATGAGAAAGTCTTACTTTTGAAAAGTATTTTCAGGATGTGTTAAATAAGATATCTTTGATCAGGTAACCTTTGAGATGTCACCTCTAATAATATTTGATCTTAATCTTTTTTTACTTTTTTACTTCTTTCTTATGAACGGAATTTAATTTTCAGCAGCATACATGAGCTGACATTCCAATATGCGTGTGTTTTATGGGGCAAATATGAACTGTTGAATATTGAATTATTTACAGTAAATGTTTAAATGTGATGGTAAAAGAAAGATTACTTTGCAGCCTATGAGGAAACTGAGACAGAGCAACTAGAAGTTTGCACAGAGAAGAAATTTTCGGAAGAAAAAATGACTAAGACTTATGGTATACTGCATCTTTGTATGGCAATATACTACAGCCAGAATATTGATACATAGAGGTTGAAAATAAAAAGCTATCAATTGAACATAACATTTGCCTCGCTGGAAACTTTGATATTAACCCCTTGACTACCAAGGCCAATGTATTCCTATATACCAGGCCCCTTATGTAAATATTGATAAAATCTTGGGTGTGGTCATTGCATGAACACTGCTTAGAGTAAAAATTAAGTAAGTACCAATAAACCATATATTTTCTGAATCAGCATGAAATTTCCCACTTTTTTATACATAAGTTTTGTATTTCCAGGTCACGTGACTGATCACATGACACATCATGTGACCAGAGTTGGCAAAGAATATGAATATTTGAAGCATCAGGACGTGTTTTGAATTCATAAAATGACGCAAATTTGAATACAGTTAAATTTCCATGGCATTGTCTTTACATATATGTAATAATAACTACCCTTTACTTTATTTATAGATGTACCAATTTAAGATTTTTCTCACAAAAGGCAGAGTAAATGGACCACAATCATCAGCATCTGACATGATTCTGTATTTGAAAATCAACACATTTTATATTTGTAAACACCTGCTTTATGATTTCCTTGCAGAAACATGCATCTAAAATGGTAATGATTTATCAAAAAATAATTCACAATATTTAAAAATACATTTTAGGGAACAACATATCACATGACCAAACACATGACCAGTCATGTGACCAGTCATTTGATAATATGGCTGCTATAAAATTTCACTGGCTTATAGTAAAAAATTGTATTTCCTCTAGTCTCATTTATGAATATTGCTGTTAATAGAACATATTTACATATAAATCATTTGTTTTCAATAAATAAACATTTAATTTCATTAAAAAAAACCCCATAAACATCTTCGCGATCGTCCGTACTTCTGAAAACTGTAAACAATCAGCACGACGCTTCTGTGATCAGCTTGACCTTTGAGGGTCGAGGTCATGGGTCACGACATTTGCTTCCGGATTTTCGCCATACTCGGACGTACGGGGGCGCAATCACATTCAGGCCTGATCGGAATACATCAATCTTAGTCGCGCTGCATGCCGATACCGAAATTACGGGATTTTTAGTGACAAAAACGAAGCAAATACGCCTATTTTACTGTGCCGGATATTTCCGGCACTCAAGGTATATGGTAATTCAATATGGCGCCGGATATATCCGGCGCCATAGGTAGTCAAGGGGTTAAGAGTCAGATCCACCAGATAAAGCTGCCCATATCTCGCACATTAAAAACCTTGATATGAATCAGCTAAGATTGTCCACTCACAAAAGAGCCGAGTTGTTAATCATTTCAGTTACTATGGAAACAGCAGCTAGATTTCCACATCAAATAAAAATGTGCAAGTCTGCAAAGCTGGTCATTGAGACAATAATACGCAAATTAATCAAGGAAAACCTACAATGATTTCAGAAGGGCACACTGATTTCGCCCCAGGGAGTCTAATTAAACATGCATGCATGTACATCGTAAATGTCGTGCAATTCATCTCCATGGGATGTGTTCGCTTACCTTGTTTTCAGCCTCTAGAGTATCGCCATCACTTAGCACTAAGGTATAGTGCGGTTCACTCTCTTTGGCGTTACCTGGAGGCCCTGGAAAGAATGTAGACACATAAAAGATGCTCAATGCATTAACAATGGAGTGTAATCAGCACCGTGAGAAACACACACAGACACGCACACAAAGACCGTCAGTGATGTTATTCCTTTCACTACCCAAGTGTGGTTCAGTCCAATTGTTTTGCATACGGTGGGTGGATCCATATATCAAGAAATGGGTGAAGCGGTTACAAACAAAAGAAGTGAAACGCAGACCTATTCAGTTTATGTCTACACATCTCAGTATCACGCACAAAATCATTTCATAATGAGAAAAGATGCAGTGTGTTTAGCAGTTTTATTTCCCTCTTTATAAATTTCATGCACCTCAAGAGCCCTTGAGTAGAAGGGTAATATCTTGCCAGCTTGAAGCAGTTCCCAGCAAAATGTTGATTACTGACATAAGAATTTATTTAAACTTCTATGTGAATTGCCTGCTGTATATCTTGAAAAATTATGATAACACTGTCTAATAATCCTACATTTCTGTGAATATACCGGGTTAATTAATTTTCAGCTTCAATTATTACAGATACAAATTCACAATAAGCTATAGATGTGTAGCCGATAAAAATGCACTGATGTATTTCTATGTCAGACCGAAGTTCAAATATAAAAATGGAAAACCGCTGCAGGGTAGCCTGATTAAAAAGCTGCAAGATGTGACTTGGTTGAATACACACTTTCTAACTGCTCTGAGCATTTTTTTTTTCATCTGTCCAATTTCAAAGGCACTCACTGGGTTGGAACTGTGTTGAAATACTGACTACCCCTGATCTGAAAATAGAGTCATCGTTACAAAATTTCTGGAAGTGTTATTTTGATGACAGCATCGTGATGATGGTACTTGGCAATATTTTGCAAATGTGCTCCTTTCATATGCTTGTGAATTTTATGCTACCGGCGCAGAGAATATACAATGTAAAATCAATATCATTTCCAGATGTTCATAAGAAATTGATTTTTTTTCTGTAGAAAAATCTTTGCCTTTGAGAAAAATAACATATTTACTTGTACTACAGCCTAAATTTTCCTGAGAAGGATGTAGTTACATGACACCGACATAAAAGAAGAGTCATCAAGAAGTGAGGAAGATCTGGAAAAGAAAACCTATATTTACCTTTCTATTTGCCGAGAATTCTATTTTTAGTCGTGTATTTAATTATTGAATCAAAAATTTCCTTCAAAGAGTGATTACTCTATCAGTAAAATATTTCATACATTAAAAAAATATTTACAGACTCTCTCAATATATAGCATTTACAATTTAAGGTATGATTGGAAAAAACTTGAAATGGCCTCTAATCCTCTTCCATATAGGTAATAGATTTTCTTTTCATTTGTATATTCTATGATCTACTAGTACTAACATTTCTTGAAAAACTGTTTCAAAAGGGAACGTGATATGAATGTATCATATGCCAATGAGGAGGGTAACTTATGTTGAAAATTACCCTCGAGATGCAACGTCAACAAATATTCCATTTTGATATTCATAAAACGCGGTACAAAGAGTACATGTATATGATCATGGAACCCGCACCTACTCAGAACGTCAGCAAGTATTCAAATCCTTGGGCAAAGATACATGTGCATGGTTGGAGACAAGAACATACTTCAAAATGATAAGTGATGAGGATATGCTATAAACATGCATTATAACTTCCGCACATATTCAATTGCATTGATCGCGATTTCAGGATTGTTACTTAATATAGCTGCACACGTGCACGGC
This sequence comes from Ptychodera flava, assembly GCA_001465055.1. NCBI lineage: Eukaryota > Metazoa > Hemichordata > Enteropneusta > Ptychoderidae > Ptychodera > Ptychodera flava. The sequence goes on along the minus strand of LD343019.1, from coordinate 53,664 downwards.
ATTGAACAACACTGCCTGAAATTTGGACAACTTTTGTTGTTGTTGCATGCGCGGCTGTTGTTGCAGTTTGTAGTCTGAGGCATAAAGTCATATGGATGAGTGTGACTTATAGTAGCCATTGTAACACTATCAGGTTTTTTTTTCGTCCTTCTTGCAGAAAATGCAGACAAATATTTATTTATGCATACTAATGAGAGAAAGAAAATGACATTGTTTGCGATCAGTGATATTCATAGTATACCTTAGGTGCCTATAGGAGAAATTCCCATAGAATAAAAGACTACATATCACTTACCAAAATGGCCCTTGCCTGCTAATGTATATACAAATGCATTCCAGCCCTTTGGTAATGCCTGGGTCATCTTAGCTCCTTTGTCAAGTTTGAAATCGAGGTAATACGTTGGTGTCCTGGTTCTTACAGGGGACTATGAAACAGAGAGGAGCCATCAAAATGGAGTTACAATGGAATAATTATCATTCTATAAATAAAATTGTCCCTGTTATCCAAATGTTTGGCATTTATATGTTGAAAATGTGTAATAATTAATGTTAGTGTAAAATGCGCATAAAGGACATTTTTAACGAAACTTTGTAAATTTTTTCCGGTTTAGTGATTGAGGGGACTTATTTTGGAGTGTGTGGTGTCTGGAATTTTCAGAATGATCTACTCACCATGTTTTGGCCTTAATATTGCTAAAACACCAATTGTAAGAATTGTGACTAATTTGCAGACCTTTTTGCCTTTGGCATGGGAAAACTGACAGTGTACTTTACAGAAGTGTTGTAAACAGCATTCTAGCTTTACGTAGCGCAGACAATCCAAAGTGCAACTGGCGACAATGTCAGTCTTGACAAATATGCACTCGTGAGAGACTGTCACCTGTACACGATATCAGCTGCCCTGCCATTTTGAATTTTCAACTTAATGGAAGAGTTTTCCAGGAACAAATTTTTTGACTGTATACGTGAAGCATCATCAAAATCTTTTCAAATTTTGGCAAAATGCTTTTACGAGAAGATGCGTTATCCAACAGTTGCATTTTTTGAAGATTGATAGTTTACTTCCTGCAGTTTTTATGGGTAGCTAGTTTTCCGTATACATTAACGCAACTTCACCCATAACTTTCTGAGTTTTCCAATACAAACACTGCTATAAACATATTTCTCTTTTGTTACTTTAAAGAGCAATTTTTCATGGTTTCATTGAGCCAGATAGCAACAAACGTTAACTTGTTTTTATTGTCATGGCAGATATATGTATCAGTTTATACATTTGACAAAACATTTACATAGTGGTAATACATATATTAAGGACTTTTAATTCTGAGTTGCACATGCTATTAGCAGTGTTTTTGTTAAGGCCGGTACCCAGGTAAATGTTACCGGGGTTCCCGGTCATTTTACCGAGGTTCCCCTTGGTATATCAATGCAATCAGATTAGGGGACAGCAGAAATGTTACCGGTGTTCCCAAATCATTTACCTATATTCCCAAACCTTAGCAAAAACACTGCTATTAGGCCTAAGAGAACAACTGAGTCTGTGATATTTTGAATGAAGTGAATGAAGGGGACAGCATTTGACTTAAATTTGTTCATAGCAGCAGTTGCAAGCTCATGAAACTATAGGTTTAATTTTTGTACAGCATAATTACCTTTATACCCATAGACTCCCCGGCAATGACCTTCACCGTAACACCATCTTTTGTAACCTTTGGGATGTCCTTGTCTTTGAGCTCCTGGTACTGTGGTTTTGTCATTTTCTCTGCCGATTTCAAATTCACCCAAAGTTGCAAGCCGTGGGCTTCTTCGCTGCCATGGGGCATCTCAGAGTGTAAAATACCACGTCCTGCCGTCATCCACTGTGCAAGAAAGAACAGATACAGAGCTTTGTACGTCAGACAATATTGGAGACGTACATGTACAATACGCATGGAAGCACTTCAATATCATAAGCATTTTGTATTTCTGATTCTACGTCACAATCAATCACATACAGTTATTAAAGGGAGGCTGTCATCGGAACTCTGCCCAAAGGTTGCCAGGGACCCCTACGACCGATGTAAACACTGTATCTAGGGTACGTTGGCGATTGGAAGTTAAAACATGTTTATTAACAATGAATATCGTTAAATTTAAATGTTGCAGCTACACTGTATGTTGACGTGATGCATCTAGATATTATGCATGAAATACATTGTTTGTAAACAAGAAAGTCACACGCGCGCAGTTCCGAGGACAGCCTCCCTTTAACTTGCTTCAAATGGAGACTGGATTCATAAAGAATCTGTTTTTTTCAACTTTTTTTTAAGATTCTGCATCATCAACAGTTGTTTATTACATCAATCTGTAGTAAACAATGTTTAACTTTTTTTAATGACTATCACCTTCTAAAGAGAGCTTTAGATGAATATGTACAATACTTGAAAACAATTTAATGACAAAAATTACAGCTGGTACATGTAACAATTATATAAAAGAAAACTACAATATGCCACGGTATGGTAAAGTTGATAATTATGTGTAGGTCATTTGATAAGGCTTCTTTGCACCAATGGCAGAAATTACAATTTTATACGTATTATTTTATGATAGCAATTATATTTAACCGTCAAAATGAGTGTTTTGCATTGCACAGTTTGACTCACAGCAGTAGGGGCATAATAAAACAGAACCATCTTTTCTCTACATTTATTTGGTATAATGAATCCCGTAATTTTTCCAGGAAATTTGAATATTGATAGATCTAATGGAAACGGATTGAAGGGCTTACAGCCTGAGCAATTATAAACAACGTAGCTGACAAAAAAGGGGTATTACAATGTAGTTGGAGGGGTAACCCAAATCTTGACAGGCCTTACTTGTAAATCTCCAGGGAATATGGTACCGGCGTGGCCGCAGAAATCTTCGTGTGTGAATGCCCCTGACACCATATAGGTGACGGTTTCAAAGCCCCTATGTGGGTGGTCTGGGAAACCAGCCGGCCTCTTCACTTTGAACTCGTCCAGCATCAAAAAAGGGTCGAAACTTTTCAACTGATGGATACAAACACACAATAAAGCATCAAACAAGACTGTTTGACAAAATTCAATTCAGAATTAACATATCTCAATACCATACCATCCTTTGCTATTCTACAACAGCAATACCCATCTAGAAACTTAAGGAGAAGTTAATGTTTTCAATATCTCCTTTTTCCCCCCATACTATTTACCATGACAACTGGCCACCATTTTGAATTCTCACAATTCATATATGTTTTGCTTCAAACGCTGTTGCTGTACATGGTATGAAACTTTAGGAAACAAGTCATCGTTGATGACACAGTCCCCACTTGTTAATGGGTGCTTTGATTACAGGTCCTCAGAGAGGATAGAGTCCTCTTCATTAGGTCTGTGATAAAAATACTTTTGAATAAATTCGCTTGATACATGTCTGAGTTGTAGTTCAGGACATGAAAAAATCGTAATAAAATGGCCACATGATGGTGATATTGGATCGAATCACAAAACAAATAAATGTGCATATGTATGACATAGGTCAATGTCCTTGTACCAACTTTGATTAAAATCGGTTGAAATATGCCTGAGTAATGGCTTTGTACTTGAAAAAATCATAACAAAATGGCCGCACAGCAGCCATATTGGATCGTATCACAAAACAAATTAACATGCATATGTATGACATTGATCAATCTCCTTGTACCAACTTT
>LD343019.1:34419-49583 GCA_001465055.1 Ptychodera flava | reverse complement strand
GCTTCAGGCATCTCTGAGATATCTGCGTGAACGGACGGACGCACGCACAGACGGACGCACGCACGCACGCACACACGCACGGACATGACCAAACCTATAAGTCCCCCTGGACGGTGTCCGTGGGGACTAAAAAACGATGATTGATCGTCCACATAATTATAGCTTTTACCATTCAACATCAAACGCTAGGGTCCAGTACAATTTCATTTCAAACATACAGAGCACGACATTTACGATTCAAACATCAATTGTTGCTTTAGTGCAAATTTACATGTAGCAAGACCCAATACATATATATTTTGTACTCATTAAGATGGTAAATATTTGAGAAGCCACATTCTCCTTATGAATTATCAATTATTAACTAAAACTTGTGCTTGTAAAGCATAAGGTAAGTGCATGGGTTCTCTGTAAATATAAGTTATGAATAACGGTAGCCACAGTGGTACATTATCCCTGGCTTAATTCCTACAGAATATTAAATAAAGAACAGAGAAGGACACAGAATGGAAAACAAGAGAATACCACACCTCAGGCCGGCCCACACTTCTCCTAACTCTAGCACCGACACCTTCTGATTGCTCCACACTCAAGATGGCCTTTGCAACTGTCCTTGATGTCATAGTGGAATTGTTGGCTGTGAACACGAATTTGTCGCTGAGGGGTGAGTTGGGGTGGAATTCACGCTGCGAATCAGCTCCAGCAGTCCTGCCTCTGTTTAAAGACAACACGGTAAAAATAAGGAAGGTGCGACTGACTCTGCTGTTGATGCTGTGACCAAACCGGAGCAGGGAAGCTCTTGCAAGCAAGCTATTCATCAAGGTTAGAATTGCAAGCCAATGACTGGTGAGCTGTCTTGAAGCCTGTGTATCAAACAAATGGAAGATAGACACCGGTGTCAAGACCCTCACATGCCAAAAAAGGTGTAAATTGAGCTTATCAGCTAGAATGAAATTTGAGCATTAATGAATAAACCCATACAATTTCTTCTTGTAAGAGTTTATAAGAATCGGATTTTGATAAGTATTTTTATGAAAATTAGTTAGCGTGAGAATCTGATAAGATTCTTATAAGTATTTTATATGAAAATTAGAGTAAGAATCTTATAAGATTCTCAAAAACTTCTTATAAGAAACAACATTTCTTACATAATTCTCATAAGAAAATAAGTTGGAGGAAAAATGAATAAGAAATCTTCATAAATGAGTTTAAGAAATTTTGTTTGTTTCTTGTAATTTCCCTAGTCAAAATTGGTTTGACTACAAATACTTATAAGAATCTTATAAAATTCTTACTCTTAACTAATTTGCCTAATTTGCATTAAAATACTAACAAGAATCTTTTAAGATTCTTATGAGAATCTCATAAGAAGATTTTGTAGTTTCTAACTACATTAGACATTAATGTATTTTAGCCCATGCAAAGTCTATGATAGAGATTCACATAATATGTAAGACAGATTGAGATGGCTGAAAAAAATTCAAGTTTGTCAATGTGAATTGTGTAATGTCCAAAATTTCAAGATCATCAATCTGTAGAAGGTTCTGGTGGTAATTTGAATTGTCAGTAGAAAGTTAGGTAACCCATTGGAGGAGATTAGAAATTTAAAATGTGTGTCAAGCCTTGTCAGTATTTGACTTAAATGACGCGGTAGTGACAATGTTATGTAGGAAATCCATGGTTAGTAAATTACGCATCAAAATCTTGTCATCATTTACTGGGTATAAAAATACACTGCATGTATTAATCCTCTTTCTCCCAAGTGGTTGTTATATTTATGGTTTGTCTATGGAGAGCCTGGTAGAAAGATTAAGAATAAACATAGACTGAAGGCTTTGATTCAAAAGGCAAAAGGTAAAACATCATATAAAATTTATGCAAATTGCAAATTCTTTTTCTGAGATTCACAGAGATTATATGCAAGACAGAGATTAATGATTTTACAATTGAAATAATTTCTAGATCTTCTAATTGTGAAACGTCCTAGTGGTAATTTGAATAGTCAGTGACAGTCACTCATCTCAAGAGATCAGAATTTTAAAATTTAATGTTGAGTCCTGTTGGTGATTGACTTAAATTATGAGTTAACAACATGTTATCTAGGGAATCCAAGGTTAGTAAGGGACCGTCTCAGATTGCCGCATAAGTTAGAAAGGAAAAAATCATTTGTTTATAAGGGAAAAGGGGGTTTGACCTCCATTCAGAACTTTACTTTCACACTTTTATCTCGTGATCACAAGTTCTGTTTACATTGTGTGTAAAGATAAACAAAACTGCACACTGGTACCGACAAATATAATCACATAATAATAATAATAACGGTAACCGCTTTCAACTTGTTCGTTTCATGCTATTATGTTTACTCCAAAACGTAACTTACCAACTGCAACATTGTATCATAAACTTTTCATTCATCAAATTATAAAGATAACAAGGATCATTGACAGGGAGAGGGGTTTAGATCTAAATGAAGGAATTTTGTTTCTTGAACTTTAATATACGAAAATCTGAGGCAGTCCCTAAATTAGACAAAATCTTGTCATCATTTACTGAGTATAAAAATTGACTGAAAGCTTTGATTCAGAGTAACACATTCTATAACATTTTATTTGTAAATTATCTGTGGATGTATTCCACTATAATTCCTGTAATTTGTACTCATATAAGATTATAGATAAATATGAAATTAAGCAACAATATTCTCTTGCTCCTTTACGTTATGATTAGATTGCAGTGCCAGAGTACAAAAAATTCTAAGTGCACATGAGGAACTTTGTCTGTTTTTGGCAACTGGGAACTTATTAGGGTGTCATTTGTACCAATAATATCTGAAAACTATTAGAAGTTCAAGTTCAAAACAATTCAAGATGGTACGGATAACTTCTGATATTTAAAAGATGAACATTTTTTATTCAGACCATTGATAAGCATCGAAGAGATGATAGTTTCAAATCAAATGGAACGGTGGAAGGAAATGTACTGAAAGTTCATCAGAAGATTCTATTGGGCAAAAATTCAACTCAGTCAGGTAATTGTGAAATGTAGATTTCCCATAATTCATTATGATTTGTATTCTAAGAGATTCCTCAGTGAAGTCTACCATGTCTCCCATGTGTAGACAAATTCATAGACATGGTTGTAAAAATTCTGAAAACATATTTTTAAGCACACCATTCTGAACAATGCTCATTTTAATGAATGAAATGTAAATGATTTGTGTAGGCTTTTAATTTATTAAAAATTTCCTGAATGGCAAATAATAAAGAAACAGGAGTGTCTTATATTTTATATTTGACTAATGGCATGCTATAACCTTACTGTATTTGCTAATGCAGTGAAAAAATCTTAATTTGAATAAATTTGCATTATTTATTATAGCCCTCCTAAAAATCAGAACCACATACCCGTATATTTTCAAGCAGGGGTGACATTCCCCNACCTGTTGAAAGTACTGCCCTCCACCCCTCCTCCACATACTATTTTCACCCAATAAGACAACAGACATATTAAAGGTAGAATGCACCTATTCTGACTCTCAAACTTTTACAATTTATTTTTTTTGGCCTACCACTTGTGGGAGTTTATTTTGAAGCTCACTCAGTAAATTAAATTTTATTTTTCACCAGGAGTGAAAACAGAGATGGCAGCCAGGTACTTTGCCTATCTAGTATCAAATTTTGCATGGTCATCACGATTTTTTATTCTTGATTCGAAGGGAAATGGTGTAGAGTTTCCTTGCAGAAAGTTTAAGTCTTTAAATTTTGAGGTGCAATACTATGTCTTTAATGGGACATGGAAACTTTCCATGTTACATTTTAAAATTGCACATGTAAAGATTGGCAAATCTTTACATATGCAATTTTATGCAACATAGCTGTCTTTCAATATTACACTATTAGTTGCTAATAGCCACCGTGAAGTGCACTCTAGCTATTAGCTAACCAGTGGTGATTGCTGAGAATTCCTGGCAAGTCAGCTATTCAATCTATTAGCTGTTATTAGCTATTTTAAGCTGGCTACCAGCTTGCTGCCAGCTAACTAACCAGTGGTGATTGCTGAGAATTCCTGGCAAGTCAGCTATTCAATCTATTAGCCGTTATTAGCTATTTTAAGCTGGCTACCGGCTTGCTGCCTGCTAATTAAAGGAAAACAGCAATTTTCGCTCCATATAAACAGTCAATTTCCACAAGGTCTCATGTCAGAACAAGGTAGTGAGGACTGCAACTTTAACTTTCTCTGAGTTCAAGAATCTATATTTGGCATTTAGTAAGTTCCGCATGAATGCATCATTAAATAGGCATTTACATGCAAAATAAATATATGAGATGGGAATGCTGCTATTTCAAAATTGATCAAACACCCTGAGATATTTATGTAAATATTTGTTCTGTAGATGTATTTACTATAATTACATGTATGTGTTCAGTACTACATCAACAGGATTGGCTGTTTCTTTCTCATTAAAATCAACACATTCATGGTAGAATCATATTTATGACATTTCCCCGACAGTTTTGCATAGATTCATAGATTTCCTTCAAGGGTGTAACGGGTATATATTCACGTGAGTTTATGCCCATTTTCCAAATTCAATGTTCAGTTTTTCCCTGCACAAAAAACCATTTTTATTGTTCCACCCCAAAAATATAATGGTACAGACTGTTGGGTGGCTCTGTGCAGCTGTAGCAGGACAATTGAATTGACATTATGGGCCCAATATTACCAGGTTGTTTACAAATGTGAAAGGCACAAGGCACATCAGTCTCCTTTGGGAACTGGTTGCTATTTTTTTTCTACACAGACCAAAAGTTTCTTTTTTCATTCAAATAATTAAATTATCTAAATATTAGACAGTTGAAAACCTTTGCTTATGACAATGGTCCATGGAAATGCTGACCAATGCTTCACTCGTGCACCATTACAAAGTAGTCATGATGAATCCTTGAATATGCTGTACTCATGGTTACTGGAAATGTCTGAGTTGCCATAGTGATCACTTTGAGGCTGATAATTTGACATACAGGCTCACTTACTCAGAAAACCCCACTTTGCCATGGATGCGGTTTGAAGCACAAACGTGGACCATGGAGGTACAAAAGACCTTGTGCCTTGAGGCTTCATGGTTAGACAAACAGTGGCCATGGTACCTTAATAGCACTTGTTCGATAACCATTCTCATCGTATACGCTGCGTGATTACACAGGGCACTCACCCCCGTACCGAGTGAATCATCGCCAAGCTGGTCAACAACAGCCACCGTGGGTCGATGAGAGAAAGTGCTGAGTCAGCACATCCTTTGGCTTGAAAGTTGGCAATATCTCGCTCCTACCTCAATAGCCGAAGTTATACACTGCAGTGTCACGACAACTTTATGTTTTCATCTCAAAAATATTTTTCCGGTAACGAAATTGCAACATGGAATTACCGTATCATGAAAGAGAAGCTGTCTTCGCGACCCTGCTGCTGTGGGCTGCATGTGCACGGATAACATGCATCCAGCTGCAAAGCTGTAGCTCGAGGTTTTGCCTAGGTATTTGGGTCGGACAGCAATTGCCGTCAGATCCAGCTACTGTAGATAAAAACTGTCCATTAAAAAATAAACTGATGAAGAGTGTGACTTTTCCCCTCCGTCACGTTACAACGTAATGTGAGAAAAAGCGTGATCACAATGACTCGACAAAACAAGACCTAATTTTTACGGGACAGCGGACATTCAACTTTTGCCAGTTTGGGGTTTCATGTAAAGTCAATTCAAATTGTAAACTGTAGCTTTCTCTCCCGATTCTGCAGTCAGAATGAAACATTTAACCTGCATTTCCTGAAAAATTACTAAGATGATGTTACACTTTTACGACAGAACGGTACAGAACCACACACACAAGGCGGGGAGCTGCGAAAGTCCTCGACCGTGGACAGTGTAATTTACGTCTGCCAGCTACAGCTGCCGCGCCCCACGGCGGCCTATACAGGATAATTATGTACAGCGCTACACTGAATGGCTACAATGTTCGTAATCGCATGTTCATTGCCACGGTACATGCACTGGTATCGTAGTACCACTACTACGGTCAGTGCTATGAACGGCTCGGATTGTACATACAGATGCACTGGTAAACCTTCATTGAATAACATAGATTCGTACTTACCGATCTAAGTAATGTTGCAGCACCCTGAGTTTCCTACGCGACGTTATTACTGACGGTAATAGCCTTCGTCGCCGTCCAAATCGATATTTATACACAAACAGTCGAATGATGACGAAGTTTCGCGAAGTATCGCGGCATACATGACAAGACGACTATAAAGCAGGGGTGATTAGGTTGTTATGCAGGGTTTTGGAACAATTCAAAATCTTCGAATATTATTTCCGTAAAAGTCATTAAAGATTAAATATAAACATTCATCCTTATTTACATCCCCTAATAACTTGACCATGAACCATAATGATCCATTGCATGAATACACATCTATCATACCTCGACACCTCCCCGCTTTACATGGTCGCTTCTGGGGGCGGAAAACAACCACAACACTAGCTACAAACTTCGACCTTTGACCACAAGATGGCAGCAGTCGTCTGCATTTCAGCACTCAAAAGTGGTTCAAGAAATTGCGTGAAGGAACCATATTCCTCCTTTAGAAAATGGAGGCAAAGTTGGTCCTTGCTTGCTCAAGCTTCAGTCCGTCGCCAGAGCGGGGGAGCGACGGACGAGAAAGCCGTGAGAATTGGATGTGCTTCGGGGTTTTGGGGAGACACAGCGTGTGCAGGTGAGTTCTTTCAATAATGTGACAGGATACAATTATACAGGTATTGGTTGAAGCTCATTATTTGGGCAGATAACCCTGCCAAGTTCAGATGGGTCAAGGATCCCTGCACGAATATGAAGTCGTAGTGATCAGCTGGCCAGAGAGAAACGTGTGACAGTCACCCCCGGCCAGGCAGGACTTCACTGCTGCTCGTCCCAGCAGAAACCTGAGAAACATTGATTGATGCACTGGATCACATAATGGTGCTCAGATACTTTGCACATTTTAATTGTGTATTTTCGATCTTGTTTTGATTTTCAGCACCACAACTGGTCCACAAGGGCGACATAGATTACTTGGTGTTTGATTATTTATCAGAGATCACCATGTCATTGTTAACAGCAGCAAAGCAAAAAGTGCCGGTGAGAGTAATTTTTAAGAAATGACCATGTTCCAAAGTATTTAAGGCGGCATTGCACTTAACCAACACACTCTTTTCAAAGCAATATTTCTTATCAAAGATGATATGAAAACCTCCTAATACATGGACTGTATATTTTCAAAAAGTAGAGAATCCTAAAGTTCAGTACGGTAGCAATAATTCACTCCAAGGATGAAGGGGGTGTACCGCATATTTGGGGTAAAAAACCTCAATTTTGGTATTAATGATAAAAAGTTATTTCAGTCAAAAACTTGGAACCACTTTATGAAATTTAATATTTCATTTGAAACTAGAGTGTATGTAGAAAAAACTGATTTTATTTTGCATTATCTATTATCATTTTTAAATGGCAGGGGTTGAAGAAAGTGATTAAAATCAAGATAAGCAAAATTGCATTGAAATGACCTTATCTACATACCTATGTAGTAGACTATCAACAGTCCCTTGTGCCTTTTCTGTCTCTCTGTCTCACACACATGACGGTAGGGGAACAGAAGCAAAAGCATGCAATGACACTGGGAATTCCCAGCTCGCGCCTTTGGCGCTACACTTGCGATTGTGCAAGAGACTACACCAATAAGAGACAGAAAACACACAAGGGACTGTCGACAGTCAACTATGTAGTTGAGCATCTGTTTTTCAAAGAACACTGCAGTATTCAGAGAACAAAATTTATTCCAGTGTAAGGCCTAGTGTGGGATTTCAGAAATGGGAACCTTTTTCTCTTGTTTTGAGCATACGGTGCATCTTTAACATTACAAAATCAACAAGAGGAAATCAAATGTGTATGTAGGAATACATGTACACAGACTTTCGAAGTTTCTTTTTGCTATGGAAACTTCTGAATCAGTGAAAGTGGGATTTCAGAAATGGGAACCTTTTTCTCTTGTTTTGAGCATACAGTGCATCTTTAACATTACAAAATCAACAAGAGGAAATCAAATGAGTATGTAGGAATACATGTAGGCAGACTTTCGAAGTTTCTTTTTGCTATGAAAACTTCTGAATCAGTGAAAGTACTTCTAAACATTGGCTTAATTATAGTAGGCCTAATGGCTGTCTCCCTATACATTTCATGAAAACAAGCATTTTTATATTTTTTTATGCAAACTTCTGATTTAGAGATCTGAATAGCAAGTGGTAGTGATATAGTTAGATGCAATATTTTGGTCGACAGTGCTAGTTAGTCTGTTTATTATTCCTTTCAGAAATTTGGTTACACACCAGACTTTGTTTCAGTTGTCATGGCACCACTCATGAAAGATATCAAACAGAAAGGTATAAAAGTGATCAGTAACGCCGGCGGTGTCAACCCACATGGCTGTGCCGCAGCTTTACAAGAAGTAGCAAAGAAACACAATGTGGATCTGAAGGTTGCAGTTGTTACTGGTGATGATCTGATGCCTATGGTAATATATGCTTGAAGAGTACAATGCACATTTTGATATATTATGTGAAGTTCACATTTTTTTATTTGTATGTTTTTTCATTGCATTTAAACCCCAGGGTCAACATTGCTTTTGTGATTGAATCTGAGAAGCAAATATTTAGCTCGGGAATGGTCCTAATTTACTTGTCTCTACCATATACTTACAGCTACAAAACGACAAATACACAAGTACAATGTATACTATGTGATCACATATATTTATGCTTTAACACGTTGCTGATAACCATCACTCACATGATTATTTATAATGGTAGTAAATGACTCGAAAGTGAAAAACTTAAACACTTGTTCAAACTTTCCACAGTGAAACTTTCAACCATACTCTACTAAATCAATGAAAATCAGGGGTCATCAGCAAAATTTGTCACTAGAGATACAACTTGCCGTACATTTACCATTGTTTGAAATTCAAAATGGCTGCCTTCCCTACGTCAACTCTATGGGAAGAACTAAAATTTTCGGCCTTCGAAAAACTAAGACAGTAAAATTTTTTCTTACCCTATTAGCTGTAAATTAGCCTCCTCTTGTGGTAGATAAGAGTTGTAAAAGTTTGAGAGTATGAATATCAGTTCCTGAGGTGCATTCTACCGTAAGTCAAATTCAAACTACAGTGTATGTGGTTATTAACCCTCTGAGCGCTGTACTTTTCTCTCGCCAAAATTTTAGTGCAAACTTTTACTAATTTTTATGAATTTTTCTGTAATTTTTTGATAATTTTGGACCAAATTGACATTACATTTCATTTGCTACAGTTTTTTCTCAAAATTTTGGCAAAATGTGAGAAAAATTGATTGGATTTTATTTTCTAAAGAGGACAAAAATAGACTTTGGCGCTCAAAGGGTTAAAAACACACTACATATATACACTTTTCTGTTTACTCATATTCTAACATATTTACAAATAATTTTTTGGCAAAAGAGATTGTCAGTTGAAAGTCAGATATAAAAAGAATGAAAAAGCTATTTCCTAGAGTTTTAACTACAACGTCACTGTGTCCTTCCTCGGAACATTGGCACTCATGTTTCTATATCAAATACAGAAAGGAGAACTTGCATCACAAGGTATCACAGAGATGAAATCTGGACAACCATTTCCCAAAGCAATGCACAGTATGAATGCATATCTTGGGTAAGCTTTTAGTGAACACTTCCAGTCTTACCTCGGTCAACCAATCACCACCACCAATGCTAGTACATGTACGATGTATTGCTACTACTGCACATTTATCTTGAATGCATATATATTTTCAGTAAGGTTGATTAACTCATCTAGGATGTGGTGGCCATGATGAAAAAGACACTCTTTTCTCTGTCATAGAGTATATGGCTATTGTTTAATTCAATAAACTCATTTACATCAGTTTATCAAGTGTTCAGTCAAAGAGAGTACTAATAATCAAATAAATATCTTTATATTGAAAAGAAAAACTACCACATGTCAATGAATTCTGCAACAAACAAAGACAAATCAAAGCTAGAAGTTACCCTGACAACTTAGGTATATAGCATCAAAAAGCTTCGAAAAGGAAACGTACCTATCTTCAATATGACCAGTGCTTAAATATTTGTCATAATTAGAGAGACATTTTCCCATACACGTACATAGGAGTATTCTTGCTTGACAACGTTGACTTTTTAAAAAAACCATAGAAAACTTTTTGACAGTCCCTTACTTGAAAACTAAAGGATCCTGACACATGGACTTATTTTTTTCCTTGATGATTTAAGGGCTGGCCCTATTGCCAGAGCTTTGAGTATCGGTGCTGATGTGGTGGTTACTGGGAGATGTGTGGATAGTGCCGTGGTGTTAGGACCTCTACTGCATGAAGTAAGTTGCTGTTTTGTTGGGAAAGGGGCTGAGTGGGTTGTACCCAGATGCTGTATCATGGATTTTTCTCTGTGACCAGTTTGTGTGGTGGAGTAGAATTTGAAACCTTTATACTCCTAACATACATGTATTTGTGATAGAAAAGCGTTTGTCAGAACAGTGCAGTTGTGGATGACTTTGAAAATACTGGGCTATAAAATAAACTTCTACCTGTACTTTCTTGAATGTACTTTTTGACTGAGTATTAAGACACGAACAAGAAGACAAATCCTAGCCAATTGTTATCAATGAAAGATATGACAGTAGTATATGGTTAAGAAGGAATGATACACTGTATCATTTTACAAGTACATGTAGTCAACTAGTCTAGTACCAGTATTTCATACAGATTATCCCTTTTCCTGCCAAGGCCATAGTTCACCATCAGGTCAAGATGGTTACAATTAATGAAACACAACATATTCCATATGGTGTATTTTAACACAATACTGTACATTTGAAGGCTGCTGTAAACATAAATACTGTAAACTTGATTTTTTTTTAACTAAAGATGCTATAACAGACCAAGCCAAGTGGGTGAAAATACATCATGTTTTGGCTCAATACAGCTTTTGACTGACTTGGCTGATGGGGAAGTGATACTGTCTGGCAGGAAAAGGGTTAATTCATCGCCTTTATATGACATCTTGATACAGACTTGAACATTTGTATCAAAAAATTGTTTTGTGTTTTTTCCATGTTCTGTGCAGTAATCTTTTTTTCCATGTGAAGTTGATTTGTTTGACTGTTGCTTTTTTGAAAGAGCATATCACATGGAAGGACTCTGTATTAATATCATTGGTTTTTATACAGTTATGTCCTTGAGCTCTATCTTTACAGTTGCTTTGAGATTGTAAAGTAGGCAATGTTTCTCAGCAAAGGTACTCTGTTACATGTACTTGCTGCTCAAGGGTTTTTAGAGTGTACTTTTACAAGATCGCACATCTGAGCCACATGAACTGATCCCCTTTGATGTGTCTTTTTTTCTCAGTTTGGATGGAGTACATCGGATTATGATCGCTTGGCTGCTGGAAGTCTCGCTGGCCATCTCGTTGAATGTGGAGCACAGGCAACAGGGGGTATCTTCACAGACTGGCATATGGTCCCAGGATGGTAGGATACACACATGTTTGAAGAGAATCTTTCGTTTCCATTTCATCAAACTACCCATTGTACAAATACATCTAAATTTGTTCATTTTGTAATATATTACTTTGCTGTTTGTCAGTATGATGAAACGCATCACTCAAAAGGGATTATAAAATCTTTTTTTAAATGATTGTGTTAGTTTGGTTCAAATTTTTTGATCAATTTTATAGAAGAATAATATAAACCATCACTTTTAGCTTATTCAGCATTGTCTTTTCATTTCATGATTTTTTTCAGCAGGTTGTAAGTGAAAGGTCAAAGGTCAAACTTCTGAAGGGAATTAATTTACTGTTAAATTTTCAAGTAGTCAATCTTAGTTGTGGATGAGCTTTCTCAGTGAAACCATGTTCAGCATTTTAAATATTTCAAGTACATTCAGCCATTTCCTAACTTTCAAACTTGCTCTAAAATATTCTTTCTCTGATATAAACTTTCTTTAAATGTACAGTACATGGAAATATTTTTCTCCAATGTTTGCAGGGACAACATAGGTTTCCCCATTGTAGAATGCTCTTCAGATGGAAGTTTCATTTTGACAAAGCCGCCCAAAACTGGCGGTTTAGTCACATTTGGAACTGTAGCAGAGCAGCTGGTGTATGAGATAGGTGACCCAAGGAAATACATGTTACCAGATGTGACCTGTGATTTTAGCCAGGTCCAGATTGAGGAAATAAAAGGTGTGTGGATATTGGCATACATGTATAATTATCATTAAATGTGATTTTGACCACAGTCCCTCCACAAAGAGGTGGAGGGACTGTGTTTTGACATGCACTTGGGAAGGGTAGGATTTGTATGACTTCTTGGTTGTGTAGATGTGATAATGAAGATTACAGTGGTTTGCATTGAAGCAGTCACAGTACGGGAACAAGACATACTGTCTGAATAGAGGAGTTTCCAACTTTACCAAGTGTAACTATCAGTTAAGCAGTAGTATCAGTCGAGTAACAAAGAAATCAACTCTTCAAAAATTTTAACATTGTCTTGAGGGGGTACGACAGTATATCTCGTTCCTGTATTGCCACCAGTTCAATTCAAACCACTATAATGGTGCACTTGAAGGATTCAAACGTACAAATGTCATTGGTTATTTTCATGTGTTTTTACACCTTTTTGTCTGGCACTTTTTGGCTTTATTAGTTATCTCTACAAAGAATGAAAATGCAGTGCAGTTTTCTGGTGAATTTGTCTGGCAAAAGTTCCATCAAGTCATAAATGCTTTCAGCTAATTAAAAAAGAGCAACATTCTTCTGTGACTTTTACAGGTAGAGAAAAGGAAGCTGTGCTAGTGAAAGGTGTGAAGGGATCTGCTCCAAGCAATGATTACAAGGTAAAAAATTGCAGATTTGTATCCATTGCATTATCCAATGACCATCATTCAGAAATGGTTTGAAACATGGGAATAAGACAAAAAATAGCGGCTTATTTCTACCATGCTTTCCGAAAAGAAAACTGATACATTTGTCAATGACTATTTGCTACACTATGTGTATTGGTACTCAGTGAAACAATTTATGAGTTTCATGTCTGAGAAACACATGTCACTGTGGCACTGGTACAATCTCAGTCAGTTTAGTAAGGGAAAAATTATGACCTTAATATCGTGCATACAATGCAATACCAGTTTGATATTATGAGTAGTATTGCCCATCATTAACAAGTCTATCTGCACTGATCAAAGTGCCTGATTCTGACTTCCAGTGCTTTCATTTACAATCAACAGGTTAGTGCCACCTATGCAGATGGATACCGTGTGACCGCTGTCTGTCCAATAGGTGGTCCATGGGCTTCAGAGAAAGCTCACAGAACAGCTAAAGCCATACTCAAAAGGTAGTGTGCTGCAGTAATCAATTCCTCTCAGTGTTCTGTGCTCTGTAATCCACTTCACAAAGATTTGGTTGTACTTGTGGTACACCAAACTGAAAATTATGGTTGTGTTGTACAAGTTGTGATGTAAGCACAGAAAGCAGCAACAGCTGTAGTATTATCAGACAGACCACTCATGCATTTTGATACTTTAAGAAACCTGTAAGATCTCAAAAGCATGTTACTGTATTAGTAATCTTTACTGTATAACTGCTTCAAAGGAGTCATTTTGAAAACTAATCTGGAAATCAGGTGCTTGTTATCTTACAAGCCTGTATGCATATCAAAACTGACAATGGGATTTTTCGTCTGACATGATCCATTGTCTGTTGTACATCATGAATTTACAGGTTATTTATTTTTTAAGTAGTTTGGCTCTGTGTCTTAAAGTCTACAAAATCACTACAATTTTTTTCTTGGTATTTAGCAAAAGGAATAGGGTGGTTTGTCATTCTTAGTCTCTCTAACAAAATGATGATGTGATGGAGCATATTTTATGTATTTGTTTATTTATTTAGTTTATTTTGTTACTTTATATATATATATATATATATATATATATATATATATATATATATATACTGAAATAACAAACAATAAACATAAAGACTTGTCAACATTCATGGCATGTAAGATTTCATGGAAACAGCCCTTTTAGGCTCAGAATAAAAATCTGAGCTTTTCTTCATAAAACTGAAGCCAGATACACAGCGTCTCAAATATCTATATCATCATTCAGTATTCGCAAGCACGACAACTCTAGAAACTGTACCTATATTTGCTATGTAAGTACCTTTTTCATTACAGAGCTACACATAAAAAATTGATACTAATTTCATTTTTCCACATAATCTTCCCCCGATTCTCATTCTGTACCTGTAGGACACAGAACATGTTCAAGCAGCTAGGAATTGCCGATTACACTGATACACTGATTCAGGTAATGGACTGTTTGGTGCATTGTACCACATATGTGCACTATTTTTCAAAATTTTATGTTTCTGAAGCAGCCGGCACAAATGTTTCTGAAGCAGCACACTGTAAATGACATCATGGTAAGCCTGGATGAACATTTTTTGCGAAAACTTTGATTTTTTCCATGAATAAGTCTAAAAGTGTATTTTGACCCATAGTTGGACCATGGTCATCTAACTTATTGGCTAAAATTTAAGACTAAAATGAGCGTGTCTCATACTAGTAAGACACAGACAACACAAAGTCTGCACTAAATAATATTTTACCTTTTCATCCAAATGTTTTTGCTGATCCTGCTAAAAACATTAGAATGTTGCCAAATTCTGGTGGTTAAAAGTTTGAGTCAGCTGTCACCACAAATCTTTTATTCCCAGCAGGAAGTGACCAACCTACATCACAGACAATTTATTTTGGTACAATTTTTCCATAATATCGTAAATTAGTCTTTGCCTTCATTGGCCATTGTACAGTAGAGTTGTTCCAAATGTCACAAAGACATCATTAGCAAGCATGTAGCACAAACTGAACTGTGATCATACATCAAGCTATGTGTTCTGCCTTCAGGTGGTAGGATCAGAACAGACGTATGGTCCCAATGCATACATGGACAACAATCCACGAGAGGTTATGCTGTGGCTGGCAGCTCACCATTCTGATAAGAGAGCACT
>LD343019.1:11035-34406 GCA_001465055.1 Ptychodera flava | reverse complement strand
CCATTTTACTGTCTTTACTTTTCCTCAGCACAAAAATCTAGCATCTTTGTTTAATCATTGTTCTAACGCTCACTGAAACAGGAACTTCCCCTATAAAAGCCGGATTATCGTAAATCTGTGCAAATGTCAAAAAAGCCACGCTACCGATTGGATGTGCCATGTTTGGTCCCAGAACCCTGTAATTTTGCCATGTTTCAGGCGTTCAGTGTCTCTTGCATATGAAGTCTGTATAGCGACTAAACTTGAGTTGAAAATAAACTGAAAAAAATGTTCCAATTTTTGTCGGAGAAAGTATATGTTTCAAAATGTGTTCCCTGTATGACCATTTGATATCTCTTTGCATATGTCACATAAGTGCCGATCATGATTATTCAAATTTCTCATACGGTCAAAGCGATGTTGTGAGAATTCAAAAACTCCTGTCCAGTGTATGCAAATGACTGCATCATCAGTAATCCCCCTATTGTGCCCCAACGGTTCTGTAACTTCCCCTTGAAGGAGAGGCTTAATGACATGGGTTATATGACAAAAATTTCAACATTGTATTTATATGAGAGATGAACCATAGACCCTCGAGAAAAACAGGACAGGCAACTGCGGTAAAGATCGATTTCTCGAGGGTCTATGGATGAACTTTTCATGTAAAAACTTAGGAGTATCTCTAAAATCAATGAATTAATGATGCAAGGTACGGAGTTGGACCAGTTATTCAGTCTTATGGAAGCTGAGAGAGTCTCAAACAGCAAACAGTGCAGCTACACACATAAACATGTTTCATTTCAGGAATCTCCACAGTGAATTTTTAGAGGTGGGCCATCCCCCTGTTTTTTGGAGTAATCTATTCATATGTTAACAACATGTATAAAACTACATTTTCATAACAAGAGGATATGCAAATTATGTATTGTTATGTAAATATCACCCACCTGTTTTTCCAACCTGTGGAGGACACTTCATTTACGTCTGTCCATGATATGAAATAGCTGCTGTTATTGTTAACATCAACATTTAACTTGTGCATTTATCATTACGGAAAGACTATTAACTTGCATGGTACCCGAAACCTGGATCCTTGCCTGACCAACTCGGGTGACAAACAGAAGACTTTCAATACCCCAAGGTGTTAATGTTCCATTGTTACGTTTATCTTATCCAGCTGCTGCCATTGTAGGAAAGTCAGGTCTGTGAAATTGATCCTCTGATAACTAAGTAGGGAAGAAGGGTATTCCTAAGTTAATGGAGCTCTCCCGTAATGTATACCAGAAATCACACTATGGACACCCTTGTTCTACTTTCTATCCACAGCTCCAGGATTTATGACACTGGTTGGTGGAAGGCCAAGAGTGTAAGTACATTACAAATTTCATTACTCATACTCTTGAAACAAAATAATGTACTTATTTATCTTGCAAAATGTTGTTTGCAATGCAGGGAAACGGTACATATTGCTTGCAACGTTGCTTTTGGAAAGACATCTGACTTTATCGTAGTATCATTCTGTGTTGTTTGATAATATTTGTTGGTTTGAGTTTCAAATTTTGTTTGAGAAAATAATGTATAACTTCTGGCACCTTTGTAAACTCTCCCTTGCACATGAAATTGTTCTTATTATTGGGCATTGCTTTGTTGAAACTTATCAAATACAGCTTTCAAAGAGTGTCCGGCCTTGATTACTTCTGGAACCTGTGTTAACCAGAAACATATGACTTCACAAACAAAGAGCCTTTAGAGTTGAGGGATCAAAAGACATATCTCCACATACATGTATTGTAAAATTGATTGTACGATGAAAAGCTAACTGTGTGTTTGTCAACAGATCTCCTGTGTTGAAGCTGTTCTCATTCTTGTATCCTAAGGATAAACTTCAGGTAAATTATTGTAGATTCATGACATGCTTTTGGTCTTCTTGTGGCAAGTAATGCAAAATATAGTGAATTTCAAACTTTAATTTTGGATTATTTGGACGAAACATCAATACAAGTTGTTGTGCATGTCACATTGCAGTCATACATAACACTGTGCAAGAAATCAAGTGTATACTTAGCTCTGAACAAAGTACATGTACAATACCAGAAGACATTCACCAATGTGGGAACTTGAATATTTCAGTACTTAAAGTGACAATAAATATCGCTTCATATTATGTACAACCAATAAATGTGTTAGTGATCATGGCAGCACACCGTACATGCACCATCATGATATGGGCATCAAAAAGTCGGTATGGAATAGAAAAGTTGTATATATCGTAATGTCAGCACCTTTTTTATGTAGTATTTTTTTTGTCATTGTTACCCCTAGAATTCTACAGATTTCTGCAAAATGTATCATTTTTTTGACATTTGTAAAATGTATTATATTTTGAAATGCAGAATTTCAATGTTAGCAGAATGGTTTGTTTGCCAAGAAAACGATCAGTATCAATTTTTCAAAAGCCAATTTAATGAGATATAATTTAATGAAGAAAACATGCTCATAGTTACTTCAAAATATGTCATTTTTTTTTTAACTAGTAAACAAGCAAGGCCAAGCCTTGCCCATGGATCACTTTACTTAGACATCAGGAAAAAAAGACAAATGCAAGTTGTAATTTGTTTTTTTTCATGCTGTCATGCTACCGTTAAGGTTAAAGTTCATTGTGATGAACATGAGGAAACCATTACAAGTCCAGTTGTCCCAGAGAGTACACAAGATGAAGTCCAGGAGTCAGTGACAGAAGAGGGACCCCAGCTTGGAACGGGTACCCATACCTTCAGCCTGGGAGACCTGGCATACACCAGGAGTGGAGACAAGGGAAACACATGCAATATAGGTTAGACATCGGTTTTGTTGGACTATTGCTGGACACTATACAGGGGCTGTGTCTGGAAATAGTAGATTTGGAGTCAGTGTAGTGCCAGGGTAGAGGGAGATCACGATGCGTCCCAAGACCCAAGGGACTTTACAGCATAAACTCTGTGAATATGAATATTCGTAACTATGGTACAGTGTGAACTGTATGTAACATTTTATATGAACCTGAATTAAAACAGAAATAGGGAAGGTTTGAAATGAGGGCATACAGAGTGCCTACATTGATATCCTTAGTCTTTGAATATGAGGCAAGACTAGACTGTAAAAATATGACATAAATTGCACGGACAGCTGATCTACATATATGTGATACTGTATATTTATATATACATGTAACAAACAATATACAGAGTCTTTACAATGCATGTACAACACATATGAATGGCTGTAATATGAGGATATTTCACACCAGTGTTCCAAACTAATTTGGGTACAATAATTGAAATTCAAACATGTCATTTTGAACAAACACATACAAGTAGCCTATTGAAGCAAATATAACAGCTGTAAAAGTTGGTGGACTATATTGTATTGTAATATCTAGAAGTGTTCAAAAGTATCTTAAAGTGTACGTGTTTGAGATATGAATGGATCACAGGCAGGAGATTAAATTTACATGAACTTGCTGGAAGAATATGATTCATTGTGTCTGTCTATTGTCCTCAACAGGTGTTGTAGCCCGCCATCCATTTTATGTGCCTTACCTCCGCCAGGCGCTAACAGAAGAGGCCGTTCAACAGTATTTTGATCACCTGATCGACGCACCAGACAGTAGAGAGACAAAGAGTGTCACAAGGTAGGTACATACTAAGTTGGGGCTGTAAAGTTACTCTACAAATACATGTATCCATCTCTCATTATATTACCATGCCCGGCTCATCACATTCTGATTGGTCGAGCTGAACCACATGACTGACCACAAATACACAGTAATGGTTTTTTTACATGCCCGTGAATATGAATCATATGATTAACAACTCAAAGTATCGTAACTTTACAGCTCAAAGGTAAATCATAATCAATCACAAAATAAAATGGAGCACTTGTAGGTCAAGTTGAGATACTTTTTTCTGAAAACATCTCCGGATTTGCCAATTTTTTACAGCGCGCGTGACAGTGCGTCGCGTATTGCTCAGTTTCTGGGGTCCAGTTGTTGTTCGTTCCAGAAAGTTTCGCAAATTTTGACGGTTTTCTTGGGTTCGCTGATAATATAATGGAAATAACAGACTCCGCTCTGACCATTAACGTTTATTTATGGGCGCAGGCTTGAGGAAAGCCAAATTAACTGGCTCGGCAAGCCTCGCCCATTAATTTTTGGCTTTCCTCTCACCCTTGCCCATAAATAAACGTTAATGGTCAGCGCATCGCCCATTCTTTCTATAACATTATGTACACTCATAATGCATTGGACATACCTAGTTTAACTCCTCTACCACCATGGTTTGATCCACTTCTGTTGATTTCAATGGTAAAGTTGGACCTTTACAAAGAAAAGTGGGGTGAAAATGTTAACAGTACCAATGCAGGTATTTGCATTAAGGCCATCAACGCTGTTATTATTTTGCCTTTCTTGTAGCAGCACTATGGTGATAAAAAGCAATTCCCAGCAACAACAAAGCTCACTTTATAACATTGCCAGTTTGAATAGAATGGCTTGACTTGCTTGAATAATGTTACTGTGTGAAAACATTTGAAACTGATAAACACTTCAGAGGAGTCACTAAAGTACATCAACCTAAATAGATTATAAAGTACCCGCATGTAAGTTTCCAAGGTAAACTCTTGCATTTCTGATTTGTGACATCATGGAAAAAGAGGTAGAAACAGACACAGTGTACTGAATTCAACAATGATTATTCTTTAGTAGAAAATATATGCAAGTACTAGTAATAACTGCAAGTAACCTGGTATTACATATTATAGCTTTGTCAATACAAGTGAATTTTGCGACGTCATCCCCCTAGATTATTACTGATAATATATCCGATTATCCAGAATTGTGGCCCCAGATGTTTTCTTCATCTACAAATTGACTGGCATCGCCAAAACTATAAAATAATTGCAATAATGTACCCCTTCTCAGCCCATAATGGACCCAAGCACACTTTGCACTCCATAATGTACTCCTTCACTGCATACATTATGGAAAGCGAAGTTTGCTTGAGTCCATTATGGGCTTGGAGGGGGGTACATTATTGCTCAAGTATACAGGTCATATGTCTATTAACCCTGACTTGGACGTCCTATACACAGTCATTACACTTACAGTAGTCACTTTTAAACGTTGCAATTATCCTTTTTTTGTATTCCCTCACAGATACGAGCTTCCAGGAGTGTATGGTTTCAACTTTGTGCTGGATAACGCATTGGGAGGCGGTGGAATAGCTTCTCTGAGATGTGATGCACAGGTTAGAATACAAATTCCATATTCATGTGCTGGTACTTTCCACATGGAAATAATCCCAGGTCCAACATTCTTCAATACATGTATGTGCCAGTTATCGATGCAAAGTGTGGAAACTCAACATGGTGTGGGAATCTGTTGTCAAGTTCAGTTGGATTACCATAAAAACAAAAGAAACGTAACAATAATTTTACATCCTACATGCATTTTTATTCTCTCATCTTTTCTCAGGGGAAGGCTTATGGACAGATGTTTCTTGATTTCAAGATTGAAAATGTTCCAGACTTGCCAACATTGGCAAAGAAAGAAAGTTCAGGACCCTAGATCTACATGATTTCATGTGTACTGTACAAATACAGTAGCTTTATACCAAAGCAGGGTGTTCAATTCCAAAACCAAAGTTACAATTCTTCAAACAATAAAGAGTGGTTTATGTTTTTAAAAAAATGAATAAGGCGGATCATTTCAGGGATAGAGATGTGATTGTGTTGTAATATACATGCATTTGCAAGGGGCAGGCAATGTCCCTCAAACTTCAAGGAGTACAAAATGATGTTTTTTTCTAAATTTGTATCCTCGTACAAAGAGTAAAGGTTTCCTGCATCACAGTTCCCGCTGTTACACCAAAGGAGTGTTTTGGGAAATTATATACGGAATGCATTTACCTCTACATGACTGCTTGAAAATACCCCAGCCCTGGAAATTTTTATCATCTTTTCATTTATCAATGCAATTCCTACAAAAGATACATTGTCAGGTGATGCGACAGAGCCAGTGCCTTTTAATTTTAGCCTGTTTGGTTTCTTTGGACAAATTTTATCAAAGTTGCAGTTCAGATGGCATATGCTTTCTGCCGCAAGATGATGTCAGTTTCCATTGCTCTGCTGTTCTTTTTGATTTATACTATCATTTGATGTTATTACAACAAAGTCTGTAAAAAGTTTGTAAAAAGCCATGTCTCCAGAACTTCCGGTGTGCTACACATGTAAAAATGATCAGAAGTCATGAAAAAAAAAAATAAAAGTAAAATTTTGAAACAAAGTATTGTCTAAAATTGTATATTTTTTGCAGTGACTGACAAATGAGAACAGCAAGAACGCCTGTAAGAAACATACATACAAATAAGAACTGTTACAGTAATAGGATTAGTGTATGTATTCTAAAGGCTAATCCTGTTGTCACCATTATGTGATTCAATGATTGTTTTAAGGTGGAATATTACCTTAAAGGGGAAAATTAAAAACTCCAGGGATTGGGCCCTCTCATCCTCCCATATACATGCAAATTTTCTTATTACTCATGCGCATTGCTTGACATTATTTGTAGTGTTTGTTTTCAGTTGCTATAGCGGCAAAACTTGTTATTTTGATACAGTAACAGGTAGTTCCAGCCCAAGTTGTGATGACACAGCTTGACCCAATATCATGTATGGGGAACTTACATTACATACATAAGGTATTCCACTTCACCCAGGGCGAACAACACTTTTTGAAAATTGTGGGGAGAGCAAGATAAACGTCTATGGTTTATTGTAAAGGAGTTCAGTGATAACCCACTAAAGTGTGGTACTAAGGTTTCGTTGAAGGAGAGCTTTGAGTGAAATAAAAGACAGTAAAGTGCAGGTAATGTTCTCTGCTTACGAGCAGTATTTTATTTGTCAGGTATTTATTTGTTATTTCTGCTGAACTTGAAAATAGGAGTAGGCAAACTGGCAAGCAGAGATGCACTCCCTGTGAGTTATTTAAAAGGGTATGTAGTGAGAGTGGTGGACTCACATGAGTGCTTACTCATGGCAAAGAAGGGGTATGCGTTATTTCATAGGTGGGATTGTATTAGAAACTTTTTAATGTGTCACTTATTGACCAGACTCGTAAACAAACAAAAAGACAAACAAACAAACAAAGACCTTTGTTGACAAACATGAAGACAAATACAACTCTTTATTGGTTCTTTACTGGATATGGAAATAATATGTAACAAATATACAAACACGCATAAACAAACAAACAAGGAGCCAGAGTTCCCTTTGCTAATACTTACATATCACCATATGAAACCATTAAAATGTGCATCAATATTCTTTGTGGGAGTGGAATAAGAACTTGCTCATTTTCTGTAAACAGCAGGCTTTTGCCAGTGTCACTAATTCCCATTGCCATTTGAAGAGGTTTCTTTATAGAAATTCAAAAATTATGCGCAAGTGGTAGCCTTGATTGAGAAGAAAAAAATTCACTAACTTTGATGATTCCATCACTACTAATATTACCTAGTCATTGTATGATTCAGTTGTTTACGTACTTGTAGCTTTGTTGCCCAAACAGAACCCATCGGGTTGTAAAAATACCGGTATACACATAGGAGCAGTATGTTATTTTGTTCCACGACTGAATACCCTAATCTGCTTGCAAATATGCCAGATGAGTGCCATCTCCCATACTGTACTCTGTCAAGTATCACTGTCAACAAAATTAACCATTACTTCCTAAAATCTCAGCTAAATTTCATTTGGTCTGAAAATTTGCTTTCAGGTTTGCTGTAGCATAAGAACAAATTCTTTGATAAACCAGTAAGAGTGCAGTGTTCATGTACATGTATTAATTCGGCAGGTTTTTGGCAATTGGTTGAAGAACTATAGAGTTAGCTCAGCCATAAAATGCAGAGTTTGAATGAGTGAATGCTGGAAAATAGTGTGAAGGTCAAAGTTTATGCATGGTGTCCTTTCTGTAAGTGTACCTCATAAATGTGTGATTACCTGTTTGATGAAAGCAAGGACGTTGAAATGACTTGGATAATATTGCGTTTGGGATCAATCAACCCCATGGTTACATTTTGATAGGATTACTGTACGAGTACTTAAAAAGTAAATACAGCATTTACAGGCACCAGCAACTTGAACTTTATGTGCATGGCTATGCAGTTGCAAACCTACCTGCTTTGAGATCACAAATCCCCCGATATTGCATACATTCATCACTTTAGACTTTGCTATTTACAACTCACCAAGCAGAAATAATGCTGGCGTAGTCGGATACTGCGTAAGACACGGTGAATATACAGAGGTTTATTTACGTCTCCCAAAGCGTGTACTTTGAAAATGTGCCATTTCCCTGTGACGACATTCTTGTTACAGTTTTTCCTTCAGTTTCAAACTTGAAACAAAAACAAATATTTAAAGTTTTCAGCAAAATTTTTTCCACTTCGGCACTGAAACAAAATATCCTGCATAGAGAAACATCTACACACAGATGAGCTGAGTTGACTAGCACCTGTCAGTGTAGCCACTTGATGAGCACTTCTGCCGCTGCCAAGCAAACAGAAAATATGATCTGTCAGGCACATTTGGAAAGAGAGCAGAAAAATGTGTATTTTTATACAAACAAAGTCTGTGTGCATAACTAAACCCTGCCACACACAACATTTTTCTTTATACAGAACTAAAGATTGAATCAACAGCTTTTGGTTGAGTGTATTTATTTTATTCAATTTTTGTGTTTGTTTTTCACTATTGAAGTATGGGGAAACAAAACTGCACTCTAAATCCTTGGAAGTGGATCAAAGTTTACTCCTAAATGTCAACACTAAATGCATATACTTAATATGTAATGTTTCACAAACATGATCAGTTAACAACTCCAATCACATTCACTACACGGATTTAAAACCTTGTACAGCTCAGATCTGAAACAGTAACTCTAAGCGGTGAAAATCAGCATGATTAGCTGAGTATACGGTGTCTGGTATGCTGTACGCCAGCTCTCTAATGAGAAAATAATTCATAAATCACAAAGCTATCCACAAAATATTGGCTGAATGACTGCCGTAAGGACGTAGTCCTGGTACCAGTAGATTTACGCAAAGCAAAGAGAAAAACAAACACTCTGAAACAACCTCTTCAAAGAAAATGTGCAATTCACATTTTAGTTCTCTACGATGAACTTTGCCCCACCCCACTCATTCATTTCTTAGTTTGGTTCGACCCCATGTATTCAAAGCCTATTGAAAAGTGAAGTACTACTTTCGGCCACAATGGAAAAGTTCAGAATATTCACAAACTTTGATTCAGTAAAATGGAGCTCTTTAGATAGGGGTCACTTTTGTTAGAATCACAAACACTGCACTACAGACTTACTTCAAAATACAAAACACTTTTGGGTTTTTTTTAATTCTTAATGTTGCAGTATCGGATTAGCTGAAAGATGCTGACGGTACTTTCAGAACCGTTTTTAGTACTGGTAAAAATTCTCAAGCACACAGAAAGTAAAAACAGCTTGATATAGACTTGTACATGTAAGCATTTGAATTAAATTATGATCTGAAAGGTAAAATTTGTTATAGCCACATTATTGGGTAAAAAACAATCAATTGCACTGAAATTTAAAACTTTATTACCGTGATAAACTCTCTTGTAAGAACAGTTTGCCTAGTATTGCACAATTCAGTTTTATAGCCATTAATTCAATCTCAACCCTTTGAGCACCAAAGTCAAATTTTGTTGCCTTTATAAAATATACCCCAGTCAATTTTTTCAAAATTTTTGCCAAAATTTTGATAAAATACTGTAAGCAATGAAATGTGATGTCCATTTGATCCAAAATCATCAACAAAATTACAGAAAAATTTCATAAAATTGATGAAATGTTGCACAAAATTTTGGTGGGAAAATTTACAGCACTCAATGGATTAATTCCAAGCAGTACAATAGTTTAGGCTACACGAAGCCAGTAAAATGCAGTTTCTCTTCAGAATTAACAGTGAGTTAATCACAGAATACGGAAATATGTGCTATAAAGTGTGCATTCTTTGATTCTGTCAGTGTAATTATCTACATCACTTTGTTGTCATGACGATGCAGATTGATACAAAAAATGTTTTTGAGACTCGAAAGACTGGTATGAAGATGATAATTGACAAGTACAGGCCTTCAAGCATTAAGACCTTGTATATTCCTATCCAGATGTACTATTGATGTTGTTGTCATTGTTTTGTAGAAATTACAACATCTGTAGATTTCATTTTTATCTTATCACTGCCATTAAATTACACAGAGATACACTGAGTTCAGTTGACTTAAGTACTGAGAGTATAAGTCTCATACTTGCATTTTCAGGCATTTTAATCGTAAACAACTTAAAAGTACTGGCTATTAGAATATATGAACTTTAAAGATTATAAGCTTTGGCCTAGAATATAATTGATGGTCATACTTGAGTATTTAAAAAAATTCTGCGCACATCTGTGCAAAAAAGGTTGACTCAAAAGAAGTTACTGATGTATTGAATATATTACCTTTGGTAAGAAAGCCATTGAGATTGTTTTGAGCACCATTATCTCTGCAAAACACGACAATCTGTCTGCTTCAGGTTTTAGAAAGATCAAACCATTTCAAGGCAAATATTATACCGAAAACAGACACTAAGTTTTATATATTTCCTGACCGCCATCTTCATAATGCTCAACCTCAGTAAACCTCAGTAAATGTCACCTTTAATGATCTATTATATATATATATATATATATATATATATATATATATATATATATATATACATATAATGTATATATTATAATATTGTATTTTATATATTATATATATAATATGATATAATGTATATATTATAATATTGTATTTTATATATGATATATAAAATATGATATATATACATATATATATATATATATATATATATATATATATATATATATATATCCTTGCATCCCCTGGTTTACTGCCTACAGCATGCTGACGTTGATGTCAAGTACTGCGCAGCTTGTCATCAAAGCTGGAAAATTAATTTGATCTTTTGTGAACTGTAATCATTGAGAATTGACTTGAATTCACTTGAATTTATTTGAATTCAACAATAGTGATGCCCAGTACCTGAGGCATTGCATGCTCACTACTGAGTGTCTCAACAAGTGTGAAGATTACACAAAGAAGTATAAAGTAATAAAGTATATTGTCAAATGTACTGGGGCGAGGCTTCAAGAGAAAGCAGATCAAAGTAAATGAGAAAATAGTTGCAATATTTGGAATTTGTGCATTAGATGTCTCTGCATAGTTTCTATGCTGTCCTGGGACTCTGCTACTCAAACCATGTCACATGTACGGCAAATCTCAAACTTTTAAACCCAAAGTAAAACTCAAACCTCTCGCAAAATAAGTTTTTCAACAGTGACACTCACAAACAGAAACCTGCAATTATTTCAAAGTTACATGTCCATTTGTACAAACAGTCAAATGGCAAATTATAAATTAATTCTCAAAAATAAAAATAAAAGGCATCTTTCAGCTTATAGTGTTGTTGTGCACAAAATTTACAAATACTGTGTCTCCATTCTGATATACACAACAATTATCACATTTTCCCCTTTTAACCAGCGTTAAGGTGATTTCAGGTTCTAACCCGAAATAGCCAGACTGTACATGACCTCACCCTTCTGTGTTACAATACGTATAGTTAAGGTAGAATGCGGACAGATACTTTGACTCTCAAACGTTTACAATTTTTTTCTGATATACCACGTGTGGGGGTTCATTTTCAAGCTCTTGATGTAAAAACTTTTCACCGTCTTATTTTTTCGAAAATCGAAAATTATATTTTTTTCCATAAAGTAATTAACACAGGGATGGCGGCCATTTTGAATTTTAAATATTGGTAAATCTGGGTAATTTGTTTCTCTGGTACCTAAATTTGCACGGTGAACCCCGATTTTTATTTATGATTTTGAAAGAGCATGGTTCAAAGATTCAATGAGGAAAGTTTGAGCAAAAGTTTAAGTCTTTCCCTGTTCAAGGCGCATACTACCTTAACCAAAAACATAGGTGCGTGGAGTATACAAACAGAGCTGACAACTTCAGGTACCTGTGACCGAACACATGGAAGAAAATGACAGATCATCTATATGAATGACACTGGACTTGAAAATTATAGAGGAATGAGATGTACCTACAGACTTGGTTCAAGCTGACGAATACAAAATGAGTTATTTTTGAAACAGCCTTTTGTGTATGTCTTCATGTCATGCAAAACGTTTGATTTTGGTTGACTTTCAGTTCATGACAGCTGAATCAGATTCAGAGCGGAGTCTACACAGCAGGGCTGGCGTAATCCAGCAAAAGCTGCTCTACTCGACGTCGCATTCACAGCACCACTCAAGGTCAAGTATTTCAGCTTCAATGATCAAAAACTCACACGAAAAGACCACAGTCCCCTGTGATCTATTCCGCTCGTGGACTATGCGCCCAATAGACGCACGCGTGCCATAGACGTGTGTACATATGCTTGAGAAAAACCAAGTCAGGAAATCAAATGGCTATTTCGTACAGGGATTATGCCACCATGTCATCTTCGACGTTTTTCTCAAGCAAATGTACACGTCTACGGGGCGCATAGTCCAAGAGCGGAATAGATCACAGGAGAATGTGAAAAGACTGAATAATCATACACTCTCTTTTTCAGACATTGCCCCTTTCACCACAATGGTTTGACCCGACTCCATCGATCTCAGTGGTGCATGTGGACCCCTGCTTACGTAGAAACTGGCCTGGAAAGGTTAGTAATCAGCTGGATAGTTCATACCAAGTCTCATGTCTGATAAATTAAGCCGCCTTATTAGATCTTCCTCTCGACGAAGCATCCCTTCCTTGTTGCCGTAGCTACTGATTATAAAGATGGCTGCCTGCTTGCCCAGCAGGGTTGCCAGGGCTAGGCAGGCTTCCATGGTACTGACGGGACCCGGGTAAGGAAGGAAGGTGTCGCCCGGACAACTCCTCAGGTGTTTCAAGACCGCCGACACCGCCTTGCAATGCGCGTGGGAATCATGGATCCAGCGTTGAAGAGTACCGTGGACAGCACTGCCGATGTACAGCTGAAAGAAAAAATTTAAAACACTGTCAGATACAGCATTGACTGCATTTTTCAGCAGATTAGCTGGTTATGTATAAAGTGACTTGATGCAAACGTGTTAGTAGTCTTGTAAATCGTTTGAATGAGGTATTACACGTCCACACGTGCATTGACGAAGGCAGAGAAGGAAAGAACTGCCTGCATGCATGTCTGCCTGGAGTATATTTGCACTGGAAAAGTGAAGTTTACAGTTACCTTCCCATGGATTGGTTGAAATAATATTCTTGAGATCGGGTAGGGGTATACAGTATGAAAGACATTTATTACATGTAAAAAGGCAGGTATTATTTGGTCAGACAGGGAACATTTTAAAGTTACCTGAATGTCTGGTTGCGATTATCTGCAGATCCCTCACGCCGTGGTGCACTGATATCACTACATGTATTATGAACAAGCATTGTACGCATGAGGACACGGCTTTGATAGAGAGGAAAGAACAGAGCCGATGACGAGACGAAGTGATATGAGTGGGTGCACTGTGTGAGTCAAGTGCAGGACCTCCAAGTTTTTTTTACTTGACCGGAGGACCAGTGAAAATAACAAACAGACTACAGTGTGAAATAAATGTATGCAATATATAACAACTCTGGTGTAATTCTATGTTACCAGTCCTGGTAATAACAAATAATGAACGGAATTTTTTCACTTTGATATGTAATTGCCTGTTATGAACGTATCAATACCATCAATTTGTGTGCAAAGAGTAAACAATTATACATTTAGTATTCGGTGTTTAGGACTTTGTATCGTGGTGAATTCAATGACCTCAGTTGAAAGCACCTGCCTGGCTGTTGGCAGTTAGTTGTCGTACATTTTCACTTTGTATTTGGGCGACTTCTAGGATTAGAAATCAACTGGCACAGAACAAGAGCTTTCTTGATGTGTACAGGCAGATTGTCTATACACACTAGTCTAGCATCTCGTCGTTTGGCCTTCGTCCACTCCAAAAGACTGAAAAGACGAGGCTGAGACACTTGACCAATATACACAACGCATACACATATACCGAACTATACCAATAAAAGCATTTCTGGCTCACCCTAAAGACGGTAGATTGAATTACAAAAAAAACAACAACATATAAATGTAAGTAAAACAACAAACAAGAAAACTTCTTGCTTAAACCGGTGTGCGGGATATAAAAGGCCCCCTACCTCATTGGAAATTCATCATGGTGCTTGAGTGACAACTTGCAACAGCTAGGCAGGCCGCTCCGCGAAAATCACCGAAAATGAGTCTCAAGCAAACCTTACTGACATTGTAACAGCTCCTACTGTACTGTAAACATAATGGCCACAAAATGATAAACCAGACATAGCGTAATTCTTTGACATGGCGACGATTTTTAGGGAAAATCAATGTCAGGACAGTCAGACGCGTTCGCTAAAAGCGGTCGTTACTAGTTTCAAACAGCTGTCAGTCACTGAGGGACGCGCAAAGCTGCAAATCCTTTTTTCATGAAGTTTTCATAGTAACGTGATTACGTGATGTCTCACAATTAATCTGCTAAGATGTTTGTGATACATTTCAACGAACGATCCGCTTGTTTGTTGTCTTTATTCCATTTTCTTGTGTTTTTGTCGGTATGCCATTTGCAAATTTGACATAATTTTACTCATTGATAATAATTAACTCACATCGGTATTTTAATAAGCGTTCCACTGACTCTATGATAGTGCCGCTCTGTGCGTGGAGAGTTTTGCCGAGTATGCTCCTCCTGGAATGGTCAAATGATGACCCGTTAGGGGTTGACCAGTACATATTTGAGGGTGAATGTTGGGGGAAAACCTGCTGAGATGTGGCTGGAAAAGTTGAAAATAAGAGCGCGCACACATTACGCTGTCGGAACATGAAAAACCATTCATGTTAAAATCCTGACTAACGCTCAACGTTACATGATTCATACCTTTGAGCGTGAGCGGTACATACTTAGAAGCGAGAGGCCATACAATTGAATTAAACTGAAAGTACGCCGACGAATGGCTTCAGCGCGCACTCCCCAAGTAAAAGTTGCCAAGCCAACAGCTTTTTAGATTCTTTATTTATGCTTAACTTGAACTTCTTGCCTCGTGCTGTTATGTATCTTGAAAGTTTTATTTCTCCCCCAGAGTTACCGCAGAAGATGGTGGCCACTTTCACTTCAACATACTGAAAATTTTTTGATGATTTGTTTGTTTCTCAGATGCGAAAAACTTCATTGATGCCTTATTTTTATTCTGCGGCCTTAGGAGCTAATTTTATTTTCCTTTTCGACACACCAACTGGTAAGCATACACCCTTATCTCGTTGTCCCCAGAGAGCGACATGTACAAGAGAGATAACTACGGACATGCGCAAATGTAACTTTGTTCTCCACGTGCACCGGCCGTATCGATGTTGATGTCATAATAATAACTCAAGGGCAATATTTATTTACGGAATGTATCCCGCTCGTAATGCAGTACTAGTAAGAGTTCAGGAAGTGTGCAGAGATATGATAAGCTTACAACAACTGTCTGACATGGCGATCTCTTTATTTTACCTTTGACGTAAATATACCTGTCCGGGCAGGGTACCCTTGTGTAGAAAAGCTGATCACGTTTTTGTTGTTTATCGCTGTTTGTTTGTTGTTGTTGTTGTTTGCGGGGGTCTTGTTCCCGGCATCGCGTGTGCAACATTTGCCGCTTAGAGATATTCGATCAATTCTGTGTACGTTTGTCAGTTTGAAGTCGAAGACCTCAAAATACGTGATTTTGTGCAAAGCTTAAAAAAAGGAGGACAGTATGATGGCTCAAGGGGAGCTGCGACTGGCCGTCACAATTCATTACTGACTCGTTTGCAGCAAAATTAATATTTTGAAAAAAGTTTCAGAAATTTCTCGCATCAATCAGTTGGTCTCCAGCTCTGTAGAGAATGTCGATTATATATGATTTGGCGGTGAAAAAGGTAAATAACTTAAAGTGGAAAAGAGAAAAACATGCGACACACGAAATTAAGGCTTATACTGTTTCCCTATAAAAAGGTTTGCTTAACACTGAAATTAAATGTCGACCAGCACACCTCTCTCTGTGCTCAAGAAGCATCTTTAGTCATCTGCAATTTCTGTGTGGATTGCCACAATCAGAGAAGAAGGAAGATTTATCTCACCAGGAAAGCTCAGAGGTGTCTTCTCCGTCCCCGGGCAGGGCTTTGTCATCTTGCAAG
Source organism: Ptychodera flava (assembly GCA_001465055.1). NCBI lineage: Eukaryota > Metazoa > Hemichordata > Enteropneusta > Ptychoderidae > Ptychodera > Ptychodera flava. The sequence continues at coordinate 18,059 of LD343019.1, read as the reverse complement.
CCGAACTCCAAAACGGTTCAAAGTATGGGACCGGCCCGTTGGTTTGTTTATCGATGGACACTCGCGATTGTCCTGACTACCCAGTATTTATCGAGATGCGATGCAAAAAACTTGTTTGTATTAGCTAGCTAAGCTGTCAAAATTGATCCCCGATGACCCTCGCACATATAGATACTATTGAATGCTTTGATGATACCACTGACATGTATGCAATATCTCGACATCTAGCTAAATATTAATGATGATATTTGGTCAGGTCTCGCCATCAAAGGTGCATCTGTCAGATTAATCAAAACAAGGCTGCTTTTTTTCGCGATATATACACCGCTGAACAGAGCGTACCTGACACAAAAACGGGACAAGATGTGGAGTTTTAGATATTCAGGCCAGTTAAGTTGTGTATCTGCCCACAACTTCTGTCGGGACGACTTGAGGTCATGATGATCTTAAAGTATAAATTCCGATTGTCTTTCCCCTCACCTACTTCTATTATTTTACAATAATGTAATGAATATTTCACATCTCTGGTGAGTACAAAATTCCGAAATCGGCTTGTTGACGTGCCCTTGGGTATATTCTAGCCACCAACATCGTAAATCGGGTAGTTCACGCGACCTTCTTAGTGACTCTGTGTCAGATTTAAACAACATTACTCTATGATTGGATTTTGTCATATCGTACGACGAAAATGAAAGTAAAAGTTTAGAATTGATCATAGGACTCCATGCAAACGAGTTGATCATTCAATTGCATTATATGATGGGCTAAACAAAAATATAGTAATTATCACATCGCGTCATGTCACGTCGCACGTCACGTCACGTCACGCTCATCTCACCACATCATATCATGAAGGTGGGGTCACGTATCGGCGTAAAAACACTGTTGGCTGCGCGTGTATAGATTTCATCTAGTTCATCATCCGCTTTTATAATTAAAAACTAAATAACTCGATGGAACTATGCTTTTGCCCCTGGCCCTCTTTGGTGGCCAAGCAATCTACAGTATCCGGACAGGGGTCGACCACCTTTAAACACCACTGATGAACGTGCCGGTCAAATTAACGGTGCAATTGGTCGATACATTGACAACGGCAGTGAAGAACAGGAAATTTTGTACAGTTTATACAAGTACCCGAACAAACGTTATAGGGATGGGTGCTCAGAGTGCGGACTTGAATTTTTTTTCCAACCGTTCCAAGATTTGACATGATTTTTAAAGGGTGAAACACATGCACATTTTTTCAACAGTTACAGGCATGTAACTGTCTTTGTTTCCGATATGAGAATATTTTTTTTACCAAGACTGAGGAGGTACAACTGCTGAAGGTGTCCCAGTGGGTAGATTTTTCCACTTTGCGACGACTCCCTCGAAATATCTAATGGTCGATACTTGAGAAGAAAGGTTGTCGTATTGGCAACATATCCCCTAAACCCTTGTCTGCTTTTCTCTTGAAAATTACTTATTCTCATTGGCACCGTCGTTGGTTCCCTCACCTGTAATTCCCTTTGCCCTTTCTTACTGTCTTTGCCAGCGCTCCTCCTCTTCCCGTACAAATCATCCTTCAAAACAAGGCAGTACACGGCAAAGTTTCCGTGGACGTAGCACTCCTCCTGTGACTCTGCATTGAGGAAATCCTGGATTTCCTTGTCGATCCAATGGGGCAACTCTCCGATTTCTGTGCGCAGTTCGGGTAGTTCCTGCCCACTGTTTACGAATGTCCATTCGTACCAAGATCGCCAGGCCATCGTTTTGGCGTAAATCGGGGGACACAGGTTTTCGAGTTGGTAGTGGTCGTGAATTTGACCCCTCTCTTTGAATATTTGGTAAATCGTCAGCGCCTTTCGGAGTTTCCAGGCCAACACTGGCGGATTACGGAAGATCTCGCTATGCGACGGAAAGCCCGACTCCGTCTCCCAAGTTATATCCAATTGGTGGTTTAACAACATATCGTGGACATAGCCCGGTATCTTCGTTGGTAAAGCATCTGCGAGGGCGTTCGGCCCTGATATGCAAAACCCGTCCTTGTACCTGAGCTGCAGTATCTTGTCCACGAGGACTTTCAGTTTGTCTTCCATTTTCGGGTCGCGTTTCTCGTAAGCCAGAAGGTCTCGCAATTGTTTCAGAAGGACTTCCTTGCTTGAGTACCTGAAGTCAAGCTTGAGTCTGTGCGGCGGTGCAAAACTTTTGTAGACTTGCTCCAGCGTGGACTCAATCGGACCATCGCCATTACTGGATGACCCCAGTATCATCTGCAACTCACGGAAATCGCTGGTACCTTTCCTCGCGTCAAATTCAAGCCGACCGTAAAACTGCCTGACTTTCGCCAGAACGTCCACGTAGTCCTTGTACAGAGAAGAACCCGCAGTGTCTCGGCTGGTCATGTCTACACTGTGCGCATGGTGTCATTAAAGTGTCCGGAGACCGAGAAACCAGCAGATACAGGCTGTGTGACCTAACCACGGGACAAACCACGGGCAGCTGATGTTTTGACCTTTGGCAGGACACAAAGGTACACGCCTCGTTGAACTGAGCAAACAAGGGGTCTCGTGTCACACGCACACAACGGCCGCACGGAACTGCGCAGCAAGGATTCAAGGTTACTGTATCACTCTAGCTCTGCGTGGCAGGGCTGTGTATTACGCTATGTATCACTCTAACTCTACGGTCCCTGCGATAAAACAACAGTGTTCGTCTGTATATCAGTCTGCTCTGTTCGTCTGTGTATACGGATCAAATACTATACGGAACAAACTGGATCTCACTATTAGTAAGATGTATTTAAGTGTCATAGTGTCACCTCGTCGCGACCCAGAAGTGGAATATTTCCAACAGGAGATGAAATCGCAATGCATGATATTGAGCTTGCCTCTGAATTTTGTACGCGCCCGTACAAAACTCATACAGTAACCAGATATGAACTGAAACTGCTCCCGTGTTTCAGTATAGAAGATTCATCAAGTTTTGTCGTGTATTCAAATATATATCCTTAATTAGGAAAGTCCGTTAAATATGGAATTAGTAATTAACTGAAGTAAAAATGCTAAATGTTTTTCAATAATGTTGTACCATACTATCTTCAATGTACATAACAAGCTTGGTCAATTTTGATCAAGTAAATCCAGATATATGTGATCCCTAAGCAGGAAAGTTAACAGAAAACATGCAAATTAGTAATCATCTACTTTAAAAAATGCTGAATGATTTTCAATAATGTGATATCATACTATCTTCAATGTACATAGCAAGTTTCATGAACTTTGATGAAGTCTATTTAGGTGTATATCAAACAAGGAAAGTTCATTAAATATGCAAATTAGTAATTACCGTAGCTGAAGTAAAAATGCTAAATGCCTTTCAATAATGTTATATGATGGCATTTTTAATGTACAAGTTTCGTCAATTTAGACCGAGTCAATTCAGATATACATCCTTGATCTGTAAAGTTTGTTAAATATGCAAATAAGTAATTTGCTGGAGTAAACGTCTACAATAAATTTCAGTAATGAATGCATTATATCAGAGAATCTTCAATGTACACTGCAAGTTTCGTCGACTTTAGAAAGAAATAATCCAGATATAGATCCCTAATAAGGAAAGATCGTTAAATATGCAACTTAGTATATTAGTGGAAGTAAAAATGCTGAATCATTTTCAATGATATAAGACCATAGTATCTTTGATGGACACTAAGTTTCGTCAACTTTGGTTGAGTCAATCAAGATATAGGCTATATCCCTAATTAGGAAAGTTCATTAAATATGAAAATTAGTAATTATCTTTCATGTCCCCCCTTAACAGCTTTCATGGTTGATATATCCTAATACGATCAATGTTTATAGCAAATCTCATCAAATTGTGTGAAGTCGTTCAGGTTCTCCAGGTATATCAGATTTTTTCTAAAATCAGTTTTTATGCTATTAGGCAAAAATATGCAAGCCACATCTATCAAAACTATAGTCGCTTTTTGCCATTCCTAAACAGAATGCAGGACTTCATTCCAATACCATCTACCGTTCTTGAGATATCGCGCCAACAGAAAGACAGACAGATATCGATGCGACATTAGCTCAAGTATATGAGAACACGTGAGCTAAAAGGTATATTTCTTTCTTTCTTTCTTTCTTTCTTTCTTTGTGTTGCTATATTGAGAAAAATCTGATTCCCAGGTCACCGCCGACCAGTCTCAATACATAAATTCGAATAAATTTTACACACGGTGCTTAAAGTTTTAGCTATTCAACTTATTTCAATTTTTCCTGTGAAAGTGCACGTGCAAATTATCGAAGAATCCAACTACTTACTCCTGAAAATTGATATTCCACGGAACTTCAACATGCATGGAGTGGTAGCTGAGGAAGGAATGCTGACGCCTTGAACTTGCCTTCAGGTGTCACTCCGTTTCAAGTTCTTCCCTATTTAAACGCGACACTTGTTGAAGATGCGCACAACTGCACAAACTGCCTGGGCTGCGGAGGCAGCACTGTTCTTTATAAACATGTCGGGGAAGTGTGTTTACTATAAGTGAGCATAGAAAGTAAAGTCTTGTTTCTACTCTTTATGGTATAAGTAAACAACTAGCTGCCATTTCCTTTAATTAATACTTACCTGGGTCGTTCAAGCAAATTGTCGCCTTACTGACAGATGCATTTCTGACGCCCGCGAATCCGACCCACAGCCCGAGGCAAAATCTTAAGTTTAATACCGTGTGTACATACTTACGGTCCAAGACGATTCACAGACACGGAGTTGCATACAGTTTCGCCTTAACGCTCACATGCGTATGTAATACCGTACGCAATATAATAACATTGACCGATATGTATTTTAGTAACAAAAAATCGTTGAACATCAATATTTGGACGGTAAAAATTGTTACAGGCTTATACTTCATATATTACCTTACAAAGATTATCATCTGTATGATTATTACATTGTATGTAAATTTTCCTTGATTTTTAGACGCTATGGAATATCTAACCATGTACCAAGTTTATGCCTCGACAATCTGCTCCCGTGTGGTTTACAATTCGTTTGGATATATACACAATGGCGAAAGATTTTTTGTTTGTTGTTGTTTGTTTTGTTGTTGTTTGTTTTGGGGTGTTTGGTTTCTTGTTGTGCAAAGAAATGAAGACTTGGCTCTGCTCTATTGCTTAATTGACCAAATATAACCAATGTCTGCGCTGAGTATATATACATCACAGTTGTAGCAGATTATGCTCAAATAGAGCCCGATCTATCCGTAGAGTCCCGATAAGAAGGACTGTTGTCGGCGGGACCTCCAGACCTACATTATTTCATAGAAATTAAAGCTGTGTACCCGGAAATCCGACCGTATGGAGTTTTACAGGTAAATCGTCGAGAGTGCGCCCTCAAAGAGATTCTATACTCTGCCACGATAGGCCTGACCTGCATCACAGATTAAAAAAAAATAAGTATACAGCATTTAACCATAGACAGTAGAGAAACTGTCTATGATTTAGCAACGTGGTATCGATGAAAAATTAAAAAATGCAGGGAGACAAACAGACATTCGTAAAGTGTATGGGTCAGCTACTTTCTACACGGTACAGTTCACGAGTGTCTTGGTGAACCACAGGGTACCCAGACATCTGGTTGTTGTTGTTGTTGTTGTTGTTGTTGTTGTTGTTGTTGTTGTGTATTGTTGTTTATGTTTATATGTCGTGTTGTTATATTGTTGTTGTTGTTGTTGTTGTTGTTGTTGTTGGCCAATAAAATTCAACGAACATAACTGTTTTGTTGTTGTTAATGTTTTAAACGTAACGTAGATGTCATAAGAGACGCTACAAAGACACTATCATTTAATACTTGGCCCAATTCAACTGTCCGCTAACGTACACTCTCTTCCGTTAGCGGACAGTTGAATTGGGCCAAGTAATGATAGTGTCTTTGTAGCGTTTCTTATGACATCTACGTTACGTTTAAAACATTAACAACAACACAACAGTTATGTTCGTTGAATTTTATTGGTCAACAACAACAAAACAACAACAACAACACGACAAATAAACATAAACAACAATACACACAACAACAACAACAACAACAACAACAACAACAACAACAACAACAACAACCACCAGATGTCTGGGTACCCTGTGGGTGAACTTGAAGCGTCATTTGTGGCGTTCCTGATCCTGTATCGCAAGATGTGGGACTGCTGGACTGCTCACACATGCTCTGTTCTGTCATGGACCCTAAAGGGATCTGTAGTTCTATAGATGTAGTTTGTGTTAAGGTAGTATGCACCTCGAAAATGAAAGACTTAAACTTTTGCTCTAACTTTCCTCAAGGAATCTTTCAATCATTCTCTTTCAAAATCAAGAATAAAAATAGGGGGTCACCGTACAAATTTTGGTACTAGAGAAACAAATTACTCAAGATTTACCGATATTAGAAATTCAAAATGGCCGCCATCCCTGTGTTATCTCTATGGAGAAGAATGAAAATTTTCGAATTTCAAAAAACTAAGCCGGTGAAAAGTACTCTTTCACCAAGAGCTTTAAAATGAACCCCCACATATGGTATATCAGAACAGAATTGTAAAAGTTTGAGAGTCCGAATGTCTGTCCCCGAGGTGCGTTCTACCTTAATAGATTTTTGTGAAAAATATATCAAATAATAAAGAACTTTGATTGATAATGTTGTCGGTTATTTGTTGGTAGTCACATGACAAATTACAAACAGCCCAGCACCTTTGCTGTGCTTACTCACTGCCAATGCAAAGGGGCCATGACTGGCCATGGTGTGAGTATTGTTAAAGCGCCGCCAACGCTGGGTGCATGGTGCATCATGGGATCATTCTGTAGATGCAAATGATACTGGCCTCCGACCTGCTAAGTGCCCTTACATCAAAATCTTAGGGCAGGGTCACCATTTCCCATGCATCCAGTTTTTGGGCACACAGTCCATGTAGCCGACAATGAGATGCAAATGATATGCGGTTAAGGTCTCCTCAACTAACTTTCAGCTGGTTGTTCACTTTCTACTATTTTTATAG
>LD343017.1:526112-541100 GCA_001465055.1 Ptychodera flava | reverse complement strand
CATCCTATAAATGCCCTAGGGCACATTATATAAATGCCCTAGGGCACAGCAGATTTTGTGTTGCAGCTGGTTTCTGCTGTGTTACCAAATTTGAATATTAAAACGTATGAGATGTCTACAGATTATGACATTGGACAGTACTTTACTATGGCGCTGTCATTCGTTTCCGGAATTTGGTGACCAAGGCGTTACGAGTAGATAAAACACCCTGAATTGAGCACTCTGATTGGTCAATCAACAGTAGATAGTTTTTAAATCTGGATAAACAAGACCAAAGTTGATAAACTTGCAATGATTATTAAAGATACTTCATTATTGAATACCTGGATTGGCATGACCAAATTTGACAAACTTCCAATGATTAGTAAAGATTTTAAGTTAAAACATTATTGAAAGTCATTTAGCTTTTTTACTTCAGCTAATTACTAATTTGCATATTAACAAATTTTCCAAATCAGGGATATATATATGTGGATTGACTCAGTCAAATTGACATATCTTGCTCTGTACATTGGATAAACTATAATGACCGAAAGTTGTTTTTAGATTTTTTAGAATATCTAATTACTTATTTGCATATTCAATGAACTTTCCTAATTTGAGATGTATCTAGATTGGCATAATCAAAGTTGACATAACATGCTATGTGCATTTAAGATAAAATGATATAACATAATTGAAGTCACTTTAGCATTTTTATTTTAGCTGATTACTAATTTGTGTGTTTAACAAGCTTTCTTAATTTGGGATGTATATGTTGATTGACTTGACCAAAGTTGATGAAACTTCATATTAATATTGTAGATAGTATGATATAATATTACCATAAACTCATTTTTGATTTTGTAAAACATCTTATTTCTTATTTGAATATTTAATGAACTTTTGTAATTAGGGATCTTGATTGACTTCATCAAAGTCAACGAAACCTGCTATGCATATTAAAGAAATATGATAAAGTATTGATAAAAGTTTAGCATTTCTACATCAGCAAGTTACTACTCTGCATATTTAACTAACTTTCCCAAAAAAGAATATATTACAGACTGCAAGCATTCTAAAAAAGTTTATGAAACTTGCGAAGTGCATTAATGAGATTCAGTTTGCAAATGGCAAGAACTGATTAGATTTTGATGGGTGTGGCTTGCTTACTTTTTGCTCATTTGCAGCATTAAAGATTTTAAAAAAACGGATATACATTGAGAACGACTGCAGACAATTTGATGAGATTTGGTACAAATTTTGATCACACAAAGATATATCACCCGTGAAAGGTATTAAGGGATAACATGAAAGATAATTGCTTATTTGCATAATGAATGAACTTTCCTAATTAGGGATATATATCTGAAATGACTTGATCAAAATTGATGAAACTTGTTACGTATATAGACGATACTACGATTAAATATTATCAAAAGTCATTAAGCATTTTAACTTCAACCAATTCCTAATTTGCATATTTAATGATCCTTCCTTATTAGGGATATATATCTGAATTGACCAGACCAAAGTTTATGAAACTTGCTAAATATATTGAAGATACTATGATACAACATTCTTGAACATCATTAAGCATTTTCACTTCGGCCAATTCCTTATTTGCATATATCATGAACTTTCGAAATCAGGGATATATATTTGAATTGACTCTACCAAATTGATAAAACTTGCTATGTACATTAAAGATACTGTGATACAACATTATTGAAAGTCATTATGCATTTTTAACTTCAGCCCTTTCCTTATTTGCATCTTACATCAACTTTCCTGATTAGCGATATATAATCTGAATTGACTTGATCAAAGTCGATGAAGCTTGCTATGTACATTGAAAATACTATGATACAACATTCTTGAAGTCATTAAGCATTTGTGCTTCAGCCAATTCCTTATTTGCATACTTAATAAACTTTCCTAATTAGAGATATTTGTCTGAATTGACGACACCAAAGTTGATGAAACTTGCAATGTACATTAAACATACTGTGCTAGAATATTATTGAAAGTCATATAACATTTTTACTTTAGCCAATTTCTAATTTGTATATTTAATTTGATCATATCAGTCAATTCCTAATTTGCATATTTAGTGAACTTTCCTAATTAGGGATATAGCAGGTTAAAACAATATTGAAAATCATTTCACATTTTCATGTCGGCTAATTTATAATTTGGATATCTTTCATAGTTTGGCTTATATAGCTTGAAGAACTTGACTAAAGGCAATTACACTCGCTATATCAAGTGATGATAAAGTGACAGCAGTCACAGAAATGTAGCATTTTTATTTCAGGTAATTACATGTTTGTATAGTTAATGACCTTTAGAATTAGTATGTTGTGAATATTGTTCATTATGTTGATCATAACTTTCAATGACGTTGCAAACATGCAGCAAAGGTTCAAATTTATACAAAACTGCAATGTATAATAAAACACATGAGCACATTCAATTCATAACTGGTTTATTTCTTTAATTCTCTCCTTTATGAAGCTCAGGAAAATACAGAGACAATGCCTGCAGACTAACTGTAAGATCAAAATCTAACAAACCCATTACCATAACTTTCCCACTTCTTTGTTTCCTATAAACCCAACTGACTGTTGTTGTATACACCCTTCAAAACATCATTTTCTTGTATTGTTTGTCAACCACAAAAGATAATAATACTGACAAGTGAACACTGTATTAAAGTTTAGGAAAAAGAGCTCAGTAAGATATGCCATCTGAGAACTCAATGTCAGATTGAAAATGTATTCTTTTTAGTTTTAGGGGAAGGGTAGATTCCAAAGTTTCTGACACATCTATTACAGGGAGGAGTTAAGTTGAAAAGTTTATTAAGTTACTTTTGTGTGAAACACAGGATAGCTTTTGTTGTAATATGAACATGACTTTCTACAACCCAGATTTCACACAAGGATGCAGAATGTCTAAAGACATAGTATCATTATAATTCAACCTCTAGATGATCATCATCTGCTTCCTAGAAAAGACCTTGTCTTGGATTGATAAAAGGCAATTTATTTGCTGAGGGAATGAGTTTGGGAAAAATGAAGGAAATGCCTTTCTTCTACGACATTAAACGTTTGACATTCCTACAAATACACAACTCAGTTCTCTAAAGCTATATCTTCCACTCATCCATTCAACACAATAATTAATCTCTGTCATATTTACAAATTTGAGAGTTTCTTTAATGTTAGAGAAGATTATAATATGAAAGGTGAACAATAACTTATGATATAGATTTCCACTTCTGTGCTTCTAAATGCCCTTATTTAAGCCTCTGAATACCTAACAATAGTGATAAAACACTACAAAACAAAACAAAACTTATTTAATGTACCATTTTCCAACTGAAAATCAATCACAGGTAATTATAAATAATAAATATCTAGATATGAGAAATATATAATGATTGCTAGAATTGCTTTGATGTCATGGTTCCTATATCAGCTGTGAATGATAACTTTTCAGTAAGACCATCTCCCCTCTACTGACTAAGGTAAAACAAAAGACAGTTGTTATGGATTACCTTAAACTGTGTATTTCAGGTTTTCTTCAAAGAATGCATTCCTAAATACATACATTAACAAGTATAATTTTTTGATGTTATTTCCACAGTAACTTTCCTTGTAATTTTATAGCATACATTGTATGTACCATGTATTTAATCATACTTAATAATTGTTAACATTTCAATTGATAATATAATTATAGCGATGTATAAATTTGACATCTCCGTAAAATAGTTACATGTACTATTACAAATTTTGCAATTATTTCAAAACATAGAGACATAAAACAACCCATCAAATCACAGAAATTGGTGAATTCTTCATGTGAATTAGGTGATTCTTCATGCGAAATTTCTTGAACAGAAATTCCGCCTGCACTTCTAAATTTTTACAGGGTTATTTATATAGAGGTGCATTGCTTGTGGGTTCATTTTTCAGATTACCTTTCATGGAGCATCATCGATGAGTAGATGCTGTCAAAAAGACTATTTTCCACTCATGAAGTGCAGCTAGACTGATATATTCATTGAAGTCGGCCACATACAAATCATGAGAAATGAGTTAAGTTTTTGATGGCAGTGGAGATCTGTACAGTTTAATTGCCACTGACGTCTTTACTGTAGTCAACGGCATTATATAGATAATGCTCTTCCTATATCATGAGACTGTGTCTCCAAGTAAACTAGGTTGCAAAGTTTTTTTTCACAAAGTTGGGAAAGTATTCAGTGAGTCTCTAATGAACAAGATAGCAAGTCTCTTTAATGAACAATATCCCTTTTCGTGCCAGACAGTATCACTTCCCCATCAGTCAAGTCAGTAAAAAGCGGTATTGAGCCAAAACATGACTTATTTTCACCCACTTGGCTTGGTCTGTTATAGCATCTTTAGTCCAAAAAATCAAGTTTACAGTATTTTATATGTTTTGAACAGCTTTCAAATATACAGTATTATGTTAAAATGCCCGATATGGAATATGTTGTGTTTCATAAGTTTAACGATCTTGACCTGGTGGAACCATCTTGACCTGGTGGTGAAATATGGACTTGACAGGAAAAGGGATATAGAAGCACAGTTACAGAGGGGGTAGAGTAACTGTGATAAATGTAAATATACTGGCCATAAAGTATCCTATGACAAAAATAATAAATTTCAAAATTACAATAAAACTGAATAAAATGGATAAACTTTTTTTAAGAGTGACATTTAAAGTGATATGGACTAGAGTACATGCTGAAATTGTTCTCAAATACAAATATAGAGTAATTCTGTAAGGGTGGTATAAGTTTATTTGGAACAGAGAGAGATCTGGCAGTGAGTTTACTATCAGAAAATGCCCGCCTCTGTATTTCAGTCTCCATATTGCCTCATGTACTAGTTACAGTTAAATGCCCTTATTAGTGTTAGGTGACGAAACAACAATGAAGTTTTAACTTTTCCAGTATTGATGTGCATTTTGAGAGTGCTTTTGGTGGATTTGACTTTGACTAGGTCATGTGACATTTTCAGGTTGAAGAAAGGATTATAAGGAAATGACATGTTGAAGACATACGAAACATTAGATTCTAAAGACCCTCTTTGAGTAGAGTTTTTATATTTTTTGTGAAACTTCATCATTGTTCTGTCAGCTTGAACTGCTGTCAGAATTTGCCATGCTTGAAATTCCTGGCAATATGCACTGTCTCAGAAGCAGGTATCTTATTGGTTGGTTAAATATCATTGAAGCAAATGAATCACTTCAAAATGGCCAATCAGGTAAACAATAGCCTAAGTTTCCAACTCCTTAAGTTACTGTGAATGATTGTAATCAACCAATCAGCTACAATCTTCCAATCCACTGCACATTGGCCCTAAAATTTATTTCACAAACTGTTTTACAAAGTTTTTTACATCTTCATGATGGAAGCATAGAAATGTGTACATTTATACTCAGTCCTTGTTCCAGTATGTAATAATTGTTTTAATCTCTTGAAATTGTATTACTTGAGTTCAGAACCAGGTACATGAATTTAACAATGTGCAATTCTCCTTCCACTTAATCTTATCCTATTGCAATTACATTTTATTCGATGAGAAAAGCTATCAACAATGTTTATCCAGCTGTCAACAATTTTTAAACATTATGAGTACAAGCTATATGTACACCAAATCACTGTCCCTCTACTGTTTGGAGGAACCATGACCCAATCTCCTATGCCCTAGGTTGATTAGATATACTGTCTATGCCAAAATGACTCCCTAGATTTTAGGTATCTATATCCACAACTATTCACTCTTGCCATGTTGTGAATAAGTATGAAGAAGATACAAACAAAGATGAAATGTTTTCCCATGAATGTCCAGAGGGAAAGGCACAATAAATCAGAAAACTCTGTTTCAGTGATAATACTTAGAGTGATTTACAATGTATTCTTGAGGTCGAAGATGGGTGGCACCAAAATGGCTGTTTAGGGGCTATAACTCAACACAAATCTGATTTGTAGCCACACACACACACACACACACACGAATGTTTGAAGTTCAGAATGACACTATTAAAATCAGATGTCGAGAAAGCACACACATCACTACAATTAACAGCAGATGAGAACAACAATGAACAAGATAATGTGGAAGCATAGCCATCTCTACATCTGATATTATCATGTTGCATTCACAACTGCCAGGCTGAATTTATTGAAAGTATTCAATTTCTGATGAACTTGTAGTCTTCATAACAATCTCCAACAAGTTTCGTTGCCTAGCAAAAGTCTACAGTATTTAATTTCAAATATGAAAATTACACTTGTTAGTTAATTGTTTTGAACTTAAATTTGTACCATTTTGTTTGCTATTAATGTAAATGACAGGTCCTTTGAAATGTTACACGGCAAATTACAATAGCACTGCTATTGCACACAAAAATCTTCACCGCTAAAACTGACATCTTTAAATTTAATTTAAAAACTATCTACTGGTGACTGACCAATCAGAGTGTTTAATTCAGGGTGTTTTATTTACTCGTAAAGCCTTGGTCACCAAATTCCAGAAACGAATGACAGCGCCGTAGTAAGGTACTGTCCAATCAAAAGTGAATATGTCATATTCTGTAGACATCTGGTACATTTTTTCCCTAATATTCAAATTTGGTAACACAGCAGAAACCAGCTGCAACACAAAATATGTGGTGGTACAAACATAAACTAATGTGCCCTAGGGCATTTATAGGATGTTCCATTACATTGGAAGGCTATTTCACAAATAAAAGTTTTAATTTTAATTCATATCCTAAACATGTTACATTGACAAAGGGGACGGTTGATGTAAACACATTGAAAACGAAATATATCAGTTAGGGGCGATAGTTTTTAAGTCGGATAAAACCCTCGTACTCGGGCTCTTCTGGTATATAAAGTCCAACCCTACCATAAAATGTCTCGGCCTGCGGCCTCGACATTTTATCGTTGGGTTGGACTTTATATACCAGATGAGCCCTCGTTCTCAAGGCTTTATCCTATACATAACACATTTTTTGTGTGTCATTGTGTGAATAAGATGGTCTGTATTATGAAATGCACTAAATGAAAAACTCTGTCATGTGGCGGTGCAGATATAACATATCATCACAAAAATGAAATGTGCATGAAGTATGATAGAAATGCATGTCAGCAGAAAACAATGTACTATTTTTACATATTGTATTTCTGCATGCTGAAACATAACACAGAGTTAGCAGTTTTAACACAGATAATAAAGAATAAATAAACAAACCGACTAAATTTCACAAAAGTCCCTCAGATATAAAGTGGCTGCATATTCCAAAAACAGATTAAATATTTACTGATGGGCATCACATCATTATATTACTATGCACTGTCCGTCGGTGGAACTGAACAACATTACTGATAAAAAATACACAGTAATGATTTGTTTACATGCCCATGAATATAAATATTAATTGCTCACAGTATCATAAACATCGTAACTTTACAACTAAAACATAAATTGTGATTAGTACAGAGATCATAATCAATCACAAAATAAAATGGAGCAATTGTGGGCCAAGTTTAGACACTTTTTTTCCAAAATTAACGGACTTAGCAAGCCTCGCCTGTTAATTTTTGACTAACAGGACTTGCCCTTGCCCATAAATAAACCTTAATGGTCAGGGTGTCGCCCTTTATTTCTTTTAAAAAAATAATCAGCTGTCATCAATTCACTTTATTATTTCATGGAAAGTGTTTGAGATGCTTTGAATATCATCTTTTAGTATTTGGTAATTAGACAAATTTAAACTCAATGAAGAAAAGTGCTTTTCTGACTCCTGAATGACTGACTGGCTGGCTGGCTAGCTGGCTGACTGGCTACCTGATCGACTGACTGGCTAGCCGCCGGCTAGCTGATCGACTGACTGATTAGCTGGCTGACTTACTGCCGGTGTCAATATAAAAACTGTTGTAGTTATTATTGTATTGTTATCTGTTAGATCAATTCTCTAAGAAATCTCTCATGAGATGTTTTCAGTTCCTCACAACTAATCAGATCATTTTTCAACTCATTGGCCTTTTTGAAGGAAATATTTCTCCGGTTTGCATTTAACCTGGATATCATGGCATCCTTCCATCTGTCTCCATCCCTGTCCAATGAAAAGTCATGAAGGCCTGTCTCAACACCGCAGAAACCAGAGTAGTCTTTGTAACGAAACAAACTATCCAGAAATGTCACAAGGCCAGAACAGTTTGGCACTAACACCGGTATTCCTGCTTGCATGGCCAAATATGCTGTAAAATTGAATGAATCAACTTTCTCCGGTGCAATAAACAAAACACTTTGAAGAAGGCTCCTTCGAAAATCTTTCAGTGAATTTGAAGAATATACACTTATTCTAAGCTGTCTGGAATCTGCCTTGTCTTGCAAGAATTTCTCAAATTTTGAAAGCATGTTTTTCTCAACACCAATTATGCTCCACACAGGTAGACGTTCATATGCATGATAATAAGCATTGACCAATTTACCCATTGCAATGGCACCAAGACTATACTTGTCAAAGTCAGCTTCGCTACTGACGTTACAAACACTCAGGACCTGTTGTTTGCCTTCTGTGGGGACAACTTTAGTATTGATAAACATGTCTGTAAGAGGTGGAAGGTAAAGATAATGCAATGGTTCAGCTTCAAACAGTGCCTTGTACTTATTTTCAAAATGATAATATGTGTGATGCCCGACTGAAAAAACAACATCAGCTTCTGTAGCTCTATCTAATGCATCTGCCTCGCCCTCTGTGTCCCCAAAATCTTCAGGAATTGCTAAATTGAAGAAAATTAATTTTGCTCTTGGATAGAGGGACTGTTTGAAATCTTTTGCTGCATCTATTAAACCCTTATCTTCCCCAATTGACAAATATCCTATGACACTCTTGACATTTGGTAACTGACTGAGATGTGGAAATAAACTTCTGTGTTGGAAGAACCAGTCAACGCCAGGTTGGTGATTGGTCAGTTTGGAAAGTTTTCCCTCATCTGGATGGATCTGAATGACACCGGATTCACTGTCCTTGACCATTGGTTTTTTGCTTCTCTGCAATACCGGTGTACATACAATCATTCCAAGCATGGCTACAAGTGATGCGAGGAAACGGTTGAATAAGGTGCTTCGTCCAAAATCATTTGCCCAGGTTCTGGATACAAACAAAGCTGTACTGCCTAAAATTAGAAGTAATCAAATATGATGATAAGAAATAAAAGTCTGATCATGTTTTAGTTACTGGTATGTCAGTTAGATACTATTGTGACTGCGATTTCATGGTTACGAGTGGCACTACTCTCATGTTGTTGGACCAGACAACAAATAATATCAGTACATCTGTGCTTTTTTCTGTAAAAAAAAAATCAAATCTAAGTTCAAACAAGTCCTGAAGCTAAGAGTTTCTACTTTTGAAAAATTATGGTAAAGTAGATCACATACTGTAGTAAGCAGATGGCTGAAAAGAGAAATATATTTAGTAATGATATCAATGTAAGTATTTTGTAGAAAAATTATTGCATTGCATGAAGGTACTTGAACTGACATAATATAAATGTCTGGCAGTGATGTTACACAATAGAAATTGGACTGTCAGATCTTCAATAAAATATTAAAAGAGAAAAATTAATTTTACCTGCAGTATTCAAATCAACTGGTGCTGATGCTTCAGAGTCTTCATATTTTTCCACTTCCATTGAGTTTGACCTTTGCACTAGTGCAACATTTCGCTCTTGAACAGGTTGAACTTGCATCTGCTGTGATGTCATTGGCACAAGCTGACCTTGTTGCATCATGGGATTGGGGGCAGGTTGAACATCCTGTCTAATAGACGTATTTTCTGTTTGTGTCTCGGTAGAAGCAAGCCTTGGTGACTCTGTCTGAGTTTCTGCTGATACCATTGTTGGTCTGTGCAGACAACGTTGACACTGTGGTGTCATGAAACTCTGCACAGCTTGTATTGGTAGAGCTAATGATGATGTGGCACTTTCTGTCATCAGGTGACTGTCTCCTGGAGCAGTTGCCATTGACGCTGTTGATGCTGGCATTCTGCTGGTCACCATGGGTACACTCTGCTGACCATGTGGTGAAACACTATAACTCAGATTCTCTGGTATAGGTTTTGCGAATGACGATGTGTCCTCTGTCCTAATTTGACTACCTCCTTTAGGAAATCCTTGTGATTCTCTTGTCACTTGTGTCCTGTCAGACACCACTGTTGTACTCTGTTGACACTGTGGCAAAACTAAACTGGATTCCGCTGGTATGGGTTTAGCTAGCGATGATGTGTCATCACCTGTCCTCATTTGATCGCTTCCTTGAGTGAAATTTCGTGGTAGTCTTGATACCTGTGTCCTGTCAGTCAGCCCTGGCATACTCTGCTGATGCTGCGGCACAACTAAACTGGGTTCAGCTGGTATGGGTTTCGCTAGTGATGATGTTTCATCTTCTGTCCTTAACTGATTGCCTCCTTCAGTAATGCCCTTTGATAGGGATATCGAATCAGCATCTCCCTCACAAACTGTATGATTTGAAGAGACTTGCTGCCTAAGTTTCATTTCCTCTATTGTCATTTTCTTGATTCCTTCAGTAGTTTCAGTGACTTCTGGGCTCATCTCTGCATCTTGTGGTGTTGAAATAACATTTCCATTATCTGTTTTTTCTGTTTTAATCATAATAACAGAAGACTGAGTGTCTGATTCTGCCAGAGATTCATTTCTAATTGTTATACCTCCAGTTGTTTCATCAGTCCTACGTCTGGGATGTCCTTCAGTCGTATCAGATTTGCTTCTTTTACCAGTACTGTACTGATCAAAAAATGGATATTCTTTCCTTTTTTGTTGATGAAACTCACTGAAGTTGTATCCTTGTGAGCTACTTGGCTCTGCAGCTTGCGTGTCTTTCGTTCCTTTGTACTCCCTAGGCTTGCTTTGTCTTTTGCCAGATTTTAGATTTGGTGCAGTTAGTTTCTTTGTTTTAGTTTTACTTTGATCCATCGTAAAATTATTGGAATTGGTTTGATGATAGGTGGATATCTTCGATAAAACACTTGTCGACATGTTTGTTGGTAACGGATGGTGCCAAGGCCAAAATCTTCAAAAAGGAATTGTCTGTAAATTAAATGAAAATTTGAAATTGTTGTAAACAATGTCTTAAGCTTCATACCAGGTAATTAAAATTGTTTACGGTATAAGTTTAACATATCACAAGACCAGTACAGCCAAGGTCAGAAAATATGTCATAACCCAATTCCTTTAGAATAAGGTAAACACTTGGTGTCACAATAGGGTTCACATGTTGGCGCCTACCAGTACACAGTGTACATTTCTAGAATTGTCGGTCATGTATGTGGACATTTGTATAATGGTGCAACAGAAAACAGGTTCAATTCTACTTAACAACTACATTACATTTGAGCAGTTTGAGCAGTGATGATGCAGTTTTTATGACAGAATATTTTTCCAGGTGGCTGTTTTCATAATTTTTAAGCCTTTTTGTTCTGCCTTTTCTAGAATACACAATTGGTGTCGCAATAGTTTATGCATACTGCCCTCTACTGGAACTGTTTGTACTGTTCTAGAACTATCACTGTTGATATGAGTGCTCACACAATAGTACAAACAAAACGTCTTTGTGCTCACCATGTAAACTGCAATTTGAGCATTTTGATACCATCATGTTTTTCATTATCAATTTTTACGATGTTTAAACTGTAGATCCTATATCCATGTACAGAGGCCCAACCTTGCCCTGTACACGCCCCTAGTGACTCAAAAAGGAATTGTCCTGATACTCTTGTGTGAGTCATCATGTGATCAGATATCTTGGTCAATGACTTCTCTGTTGTGTACAATGTGTCTATAGCCCTTACATGTGGGATGTAAAATCTGATCTTTTCATCCCAATTTCTGCTTAAAGATCTAAATTTGCTTCAGAAAACTTGAAACAGTATCAAAATTTTCATGTGAAAGTTGAAAAAAGTTAATTAAAATATATGAAAATGAATTAATGTTTATAATTGATGAAAGACAATATCAATATAAAAAGTTGTGCATAATGCCATCTGTTCTGACATAAAATGAATGAATAACATAATGTGCTACTGTATATGCACTTGGACGAACATTATCGATAGGTACATGCGTCTGCGCTAGAGTCATTTATGTACCAGTACATAAGAGACAAAGTCCTTGCCCTTTCTAGATGCACTCGCATATCTCCCTGTAGAACATCAAGTGTACTTCACTTCAGTATTTACCAATGTTTGAATACACTTACACCTCTACCAATACTGACTGTGTGCAGTGCCCTCTAAGGGCAGGTGAAAAAAAAAATTTTTGAGTCAAATTGAAGAAAAGTAGATACGCTGTGCGTCACCACATGCATGTACAGGTTATCGCAGCTAAATGTATAGCGCCCTATATGGTCATATGTCTTTCTCGATTCCTGATACTCTCGCCTGAGTCAGTGAAAAGACAATAAACACAACAATGGCTGCCTCCTTGCCCATTGATCGATCGGCAAGATAGTGTACTATCTGCATGTAGTGTCAATGTGGAGACTTACAGAAATGACGTTTTCACATATTTTTTTGACCAAAAACTACAGGGAAACATGTTATCTGTGTAAAATATGAATCTGCTAAGCTTTTGCTGTGTCAGTGACGCGTCAGATTACTTGTAATTTCCATTGCGTCCGGCAGGTTTGCCCTGTGTCATGACATGTCAAATTGGCTTAGCGGGCACACTGACTGTGTGTATATATATTGATGACTCTTTCTAGAACTTTCAGTCTTTTTGTACAAGCATATTTAAAATGATAAAAGTGAAAAACACTGGTGTTAACATTTGCCTGCAACTTGAGCATTTCTCATGACAAAATCACATTTTCCTACATGCTACATTGTATGTTTTTAAAAGCCTTATATATAGCAATTCAAGAATAAACACCAGCTGTTGTCAATGTGACAACAGCTGGTCCAGCTGTTGTCACATTGCCCTCTATCCATGTACTCTGTGTGTATGTGTCTACTACCTCCGCTGCTTGTGTGTGACTCTTTGTACGGTTGTGAAAAATAAAACACAATGTTAATTAATAAAACCATGTTACCTGACTCACAGTTGGAATGTCTATGACAACATAATACAACATGTTTCAAACTGACTTCTCATAAAGTTTAAGACATAGCCACCCAGAGCCCCAGCCTTGCCTTTTAAATGCCATGAACTTGTAATATCATTACTTAGAACATAAGTTTGAATATGTTTATGAAAAGACGTTTCCCTAATATAATTATCTTTTAGTTCTGAGACTCTCAAATGAACAGTTGATAATCACACATTATGATTGACAACTTGAGATCCGAAAATAATCATTGACTGTGAAATTTGATCCACAAAAATTTCGGCTAAAAAGATGTAACTTTGCATGAGAAAACATTTTACCTCATCTAAATTTGGCTATGAAAGGTAAAATAAAGTTACAATCAATGGAAATAAATAAATGTTGTAGAATACTAGAAAAGATATCAGTAGTTACACACAACGAATTCAGTTCTGAAATAAAAATGAATGAACGTACTTTGACATACATACCAGTAACAATGTCTGCAAAGTCATTCATAAAATGCTGAGATAATGAGGTCCTGTCTTTCGGAAATGCACATGCATGTGGCTTTATATACAATATTGAGTGTATTGAACTTTGAACAGAAACTTCCGGAAAATTCCAACAGTACACTGCTCCATTGTCGTACTGACTTTAAAGGGTTTAACTATTATTGCACAATAACAAGGCCACCGTGTTCTTAAAGACGTGTGTCGGATGTGACTCAGCATTGATAAGATATACCGGTATACCTTTATGGCATGTCAAGAGGCTAGACTAATTATTTCAATTGTTGTGGATCTACATGTATTGCACACGTCAGCTATGGACAGATTACGCAGTATTATGAATGAGGTGATATGAACAATATCTGGAAATCAAATAACAAAAGCTTTGTTCATTATACAGTTCATATTAGCACAATTAAGAAATGTAAAAATTCAAACTTTGTAGTCTCAGACTTCTAAACTGCAAACTTTATAGTATCTATGAGACACACACAAAAAATAAAGGTTTGATAATTATATTGGTATATACTGGTCACAAAGTTGAACTTATTGGCCAACAAAACAGGAATGATATACTATAAGTACAAGTCATACCTCCAATGAAAGGTTGAAAGAAGAACCAGTACTACTGCTTGGCAGCTGTCAGGGAATCTACATGTAGTACATACGAAAGAACTTCCGAGACTGGAAGTTTAAATCACCTTGTCCCACACAATAAGACTTGGGATCCACACCCTTTTTTGACTTCTTTTCACAAAAAGGACTATTGTTGTGATCATTTATGCGTGGAATGACTTACATGTTACAACTGCTTTCATTTCGATAGATAAGAATAATAGGAAGGTGTGGTCAGGACGTGATGTACATTTTGATCGCAGAACAAGTCATCGTTGATGACACAGTCCCCACTTGTTAATCGGTACTTTGATTACAGGTCCTCAAAGAGGATAGAGTCCTCTTCATTAGGTCTGTGATAAAAATACTTTTGAATGAATTCGCTTGATACATGTCTGAGTTATGGTTCAGGACATGAAAAAAATCGTAACAAAATGGTCGCACAGCGGCCATATTGGATCGCATCACAAAACAAATTGATGTGCATAGCTATGACATTGGTCGATGTCCTTGTACCAACTTTGAATAAAATTGGTCAAAAGATGCGGATATGCCTGAGAAATGGCTTTGTACATGAAAAAATCGTAATAAAATGGCCGCCTGGCGGCCATATTGGATCGTATCACAAAACAGATTGATGTGCATATCTATGACATTGGTCAATGTCCTTGTACCAACTCTGAATAAAATCCGTCGAAACATGCCTGAGTAATGGCTCTGTACATGAAAAAATCGTAATA
>LD343017.1:498326-510025 GCA_001465055.1 Ptychodera flava | reverse complement strand
TTTAAACCTCCAGTTGGTCCTTTGTTGTTTCCGTCTATGTTTCAATTTTTGTATCTATGTCGCTACCTTGTGTGTGTTTTTAAGCATTTCAATGTGTAATAGCGTCCTTCTTTATAGAATCTTTTGCTTGTTGTACTATTTTAATTTGTATATGATGAGCCTGAAGGCAAATTTCTACATTTTTTGTGGATAATAAAGTAATTGAATTGAATTGAATTGAATTGTATACATATACAACACCATGCACCCTGGTATACCAAAATTAGTAATACAATCTATCATGCCAAGGTCAAGATATCCTGATGAGACATCGGTATTACATTGGATTAATGTAAACAATATTTGGTAATTCATCAAGCAGTAAGATTTAAGAAAACAACTTATTATTGGTTTGGGGGTTCTTGGTTGCGTTTCTGTAAAAATACCACTAACATGTAAAATTCTGACTCACAATTACTGACATTTTCACAAAGTTTACACTTTTGCTGCTCAGTATTTTTATTTAGCTTACTTTTGCAAATGATAACTTCATTCAATCAAATTCCCATTCAGAGTTTAGCAAGCTCTTACACATCATATAAATACAAAGGTGTCCTGTGCAACGGTTCTGAAGTTTTTGCAATTTGACCAGAGAATTCAAGAATGAGATACTTGGCATTTTTTTTACCAAACCAGTAAAAACTGTCACAAAATACAATATTGTATATTTTGTCACAATTTGAACATACCTAAGTTTCCTTGTGGGAACATGCATACTAAGTTTCCAAACAATCAAACAAGGGCTTTCAAAGACAATGATTTTTTGACCAAATATGGGAAAATTGCCAAAAAAATTAAATGTGAAAATTTCTTCACAATTTGAAGACACTCAACTGAGGTTGCCCCTGGGAACATGCATACCAAGTTTCAAAGTAATAAGAACTGTTAGTTAAGAGAAAATGTTTTCATAAAAATTGCGAAAAAATCACTCCACAAATATGAAAATTTCACCACAATTTTAATGAATCTGAGAGAGGTCAACCCTAGGATCAAGCATATAAAGTTAAAAAGTAATCCAACTAGTATTTTGGAAAAAATGATTTTTGACCAAAAATTGGAAAAATCGCCCCAAAAATACAACTATAAAAATTTCACCACAATTTGCATACGAAGTTTCAAAGCAACGGGACGATCAGTTTCAGAGAAGATTTTTTGACCAAGCAGGAAAACTTGCCCCAAAATACAAATATAAATATTTCACCAAAATTTGAACAAATCTAACTAAATCAAATCTAACTTAACCAAATCCCGCTTGTGGTTATAGAGTTATTTATAGCAATTTGTAGGATTTTCTCCCTTTTTTCCTACATCATTTGCATATTGATGACACTGACATGATCATTTGAACAAATTTACATCTCCACCCCTGGGTGCACCTGAACACCAAATACTAAGAAGGTAAGTGCTGCAGTTTTGGAGTTATTAATGTGGATGGACACCCTTACGAAAGATCAAAATTTGCCACAAGTTTGCATTCCTTATTTGTTACAAACTTGATACAAAGTCTGACATCCAAACAAGCACCGATCTTGCTAGTCAGTTATATACGCTTTGATTCAAACATAGGCTAAGTTTGCAGCAAGTATGTGTGGAAAGTGTGATGAACATTGCACCAAGTTTGTACAGAGAATGTGGAGGTCATTTTGTTTTTGTTTGCATTGAGTGTGCACCAAGCTTATAGATGGGGGGGGGGGGGATTCAATATCTGGGGCATGGTGTCTGTTGCCTTAGCAACAGCAGACATACTGTTGCCCTGGTAACATTTCAGGGGATTTAGATGATTGTAATTCCTGACAGCGTCTTTTTCAAAGAAATGCTCACACAACATGTGGTACATGACATCATCGTGCTGCTACTCCCCATTGTATTGTATACAAATGATTCTTTCTAAACTGGCTTATAAATGTACACTCTTTAGATATGTTTACCTTGTGAGCAGCAGATTCTAAAATTTACCTTAGAGTCATGTATCCAGATGCTAGGTTGAACATCTATGAAAAAGTTGAGAGGATATTACTACATCCAACACGCACTCACCCTACGACACATTCAACTATACTACACTGTAAAAAGAAAAAACTTCTCACACAATAAATTTTGTTAACTAAAAAACACAATATATTATATATAAAACAGTATCTCTACTATAATAAACATACAATCTTTGTACTTTATACATAAAATGAGCTGTAAAATATATTCTTTTTGGCATATATGTACAGTACACTATAATTCAAAACATTCCCTGACAATGGAATTTAGATTGAAAAGTGGTAAATTCTGTCTCTTTAAAGAAGATCATACAGATCAAATTTTTTTAAAATGTGTACCAAATAGAAACTGAAAGGTGAAAAAATATTAAAGTCTCATAGATAGTTAACTATGAAAAACTTATTCAAAAAATTTTGTAATTTTTGTGACATATACTTTTGTTGACGATTAAAATTCACTTTAAACATTTCAAAATACCTTTGCGATAGAATGTGCATGGAAAACATGAGAGTTTTAACTTAAGTTGTATTATTACATGTTCAAATCAAAACACAAAATCATGGAAAAACAATGTCCATAGCTACAAAAAAAATAAAAACTTCCATGGAGTATGTGATGACCTTGACTTAACAGCGATACTTCAACAGACACTTAGTGCTCAGTCCAACTTCAAAAAGCAAACAACTAAACACAACCAAATTCCACATCACTTGGATGATAGATTAGTTCCGCCGAGTCCAAAATATTGCTTCCACCGTAAGATACCAACAACTGTGACGAAAATAACTCTGCCATATTGTCCAATGCACAGCATGCAGTGGAGTTTCTATCATAAGAACCAATGCTATGATCGATAGGGACAGTCTCACTTCTTGTCATCATGATGTTCTCAATGAACAGTGGTTGGTTTGAAATAGTCCTCTGTGGCATGGAAAGTGTCAAAGCAGCAAACTCTAGCTTGAAACCACCTCACTGAAAACCCGCGGAATTGTCCAAGGCCATTTGAGTGTATAACGGACATCCATGATCCACTGAATGTGTTTAACTTACATGAACTCTCAGTGTTGAACACAGGCAATGTCTTTCAAACAACAATTGTACTCCCAAATCTCTTCTTTGTTCCCTTAATCGTCCGATGACAGAAATAATCTACAATTTCTCCCCAAAACGGTGGGTAAAAACGTTGTAAATTTGACAGCTGAAGCAATGCATGACTTGCTATGGTGCAGTGGAGTTCAAATGCTGGTGTTGGCAAAATTAGCCAATCAAGTGTCTCTCTTCACGACATGTGATCTTGTAAGGTCGAAGTTCGAATACATAATAGTCTGTGTGACCTGTGACCTCGATGCTCTCATTTATCTGAAACGTCAGTTTCTCGAGAAATGGGAGAGTAGATTACTTTTTGACCAACTTTTATGCACTTGAAATCAATCATTTGAAGACATTTGGTGTCAGCTGGGATCCATGGTCTTTGGACATGTGTAATAATGCAAGTAACGATCATGATTTATAGCCGTGGCAATGACTTTTCCCTGCTCTGAGCATACTGGTATAACAGTGTGAATGTGTTTTGGTGGACATATGACAGGTACTTTCAGTGGTTACGACTAGTGAACGGAACAAAAAAGTCTTTAAATGGAATTTGAGTACCATTTTTGGATCCTAATCATTTAAAATATGTCAAAGGAAATTGTTTGAAAAAATGGCAGCTGAACTACGTTTTAGTTGACTTTTGATGTTTTTCATTCATGATGTTGCAATGGTTTGATATTATGGAGGTAGCAACCTCCATGGTTTTATAAATTTGTGCATTCCACGCGTAACCTAATTCATATGTGTTTAACAACCGAGAGTATTTAAATGGTTTTTTTTGAATATAAAATAATTAATTTGTCATTTTGTACAATGAACACAGGGTAGTTCGTCATCATTGTTTCAATTCTGTGACAAAACAGTGCCACGTGGGACAGCTAAAAAAATCTGAAGTTCGTACCAAACTTGATTTGTATTTCACATATATCTACAAGCTTGGTACAAATGTCACAACTACCATGGTGAAAATCCCATAGTGTGTACCAAACTAGTACAAGCTTGGTGCATATTTCACATGTTCAATTAAAGTGAGTATCAAATTTGTAACATACATGTATATGTACTAATATGTAGCAAGTTTTGATCTTTCGTATGGGCATGATACATCCAAATGTACATACCGGTACATACATACATACAGACACCGCTACCTTAGCATATAAGCGCTCTTTGGTATCTAATACATATAACAAATGTGAGCTAATAAAATTATCTCAAACATCAATGTAGAAGGGCGACATGGCATTTGTGATTATTTGAAGGGGGATTTTGATTAGACATGGGATTGTGCAATCACATTCAGAAGAAAACACTGTGAATCATGGAAAATAATTCCATATTTGAACCATAACACAAGTTTACAACGAAAAAGAAGACGGGAGAAAAGGTGAACATTTTGTGTTGTCTTTTTTCAAAAGAGCAAAGACCAGATATATGACACCTTTCTTCTTGTGGCTTTCTATTTCACAAGTGCAAAGTTGTTTTCTCCTTTTCATATCTTGCATACAATCTTTGACCATTGTAACCTATTCACTGAGTAATACATGAACACAGTCCCCCAACGACAACTGTGGCATGAACCAACATGTTGACTAGTATCATATATATGTGATACAAGTCTCAACACATGTGCATACATCCTTGGAGAACAGCTTTAACATTAAAGAACTCAAAACTTTCTAGACTCATGAATGTTTCTTTTGTGCAACAAGCCATTATCATTACTCTGCAATGTTAAACAATACTCCCTACAGTTTGCACAAATACTGTACATACTGTTTATTATGTTGCACTTCAAACACAGGATGAGCAATTTATTAACAGTATGGTACCGATATTTTCTCACTTTTTAAGTTGGATCAGAGTTGTTTTTAAATTTTGGAAAAAGAGGCGAATAATTTGCAAACCTTTAATAGTCACACTTCTGCTTTCCAACCCCCTCTGACTGCCATGATTGCTTTAGACAAAGGGACATACCCCTATGGAGACACTGAAATTTCTGAGACAAAGGAATTACATGTACAACCATAAAAAAAATAAAATCAGCTCCACATATGAACTCAGACTAACAAAAGCACCCAACAAACATAAGATAGCTATTAACTTCTACTATTACATTACCATAACATTACAAATACATTACAAGTTACATAACATTACAAATTAAATGTAGCATCAACAAATTTTCAAACAAAGCATGCAATACTTACCATTTACAACATATTGAATGCTCTGAAAACAGACTGGTAGCCAATAAGAATCCATCTCACACCTCTTGAAGTTGCGCCTGAGACGCTTCCAAACAATGTGATGCAGATATACCAGGGTGTATTTGAAGCTTCACCTCTAAAGTGGCTTTGTCCCTGTAGTGAAAACGTTTTCGGTTAAATATTAGTTTTGCTATTTTTCACAAGCTAACGCTCCCTTGTATCAGCAAAGATAAAAACTCAAGTACCAAGAAAACAAAGCAACAAGAACAAACTTGCCTTGATGCTGTTTTCTCATTCAACAAATATACTACCCAAAGGCCACTACGGACTGTACTGGAGACCTCCCATTTGGTCAATAGGTCAAACCCGGAATTTCATGGACCATGGTTCAAACCAACCCACGTGTGCAAACGCATATACCTATTTCCATACGCGTTTGAACACATGCTTTTGTATGTATCCCGTCATGTGATCTCTTTGACATACTGGGCCTGTGTAACAAAGCATGGCCTTTTTTGCTCACGTGTTTACACACGTGAGCATATGTCGTAGCGATGTCTGTCTGTCTGTCTGTCTGTGTGTCCGTGTGTCTGTCTGTCTGTTGGTCCGATATGTCAAAAACGGCTTATCAGATCAGAATCAAATCTGGTACATAGATTCAGTTAGCAAATGGCAAGAACTGATTAGTTTTTGGTGGGTCTGGCTTGCATACTTTTTGCTCATTTGCATAATTAATGATTTTAGAAAAAACGGATATACATTAAAAACGACTGCACACAATTTGATGAGAATTGCTACAACTGTTGATCACACCAAGATATATCAGCAGTGGGAACCATTAAGGGGTGACATGAAAGATAGTTGCTAATTTGCATATTTAATGAACTTTCCTAATTAGGGATATATATCTGATTTGACTTGATCAAAATTGACCAAACTTGGTATGTATATTGAAGATACTATGATTTAACATTATTGAAAGTCGTTAAGCATTTTAACTTCAACCAATTCCCAATTTATATATTTAATGAACTTTGCTAATTAGGGATATATATTTGAATTGGCTGGACCATTGTTGATGAAACTTGCTACATGTATTGAAGCTACTATGATACAACATTCTTGAAAGTCATTAAGCAGTTTTACTTCAGCCAACTTCGATTTTGCATATTTAATGAACTATCCTAATTAGGGATATATATCTGAATTAACTTGATTTTAGTTATTGAAACTTGCTATATACATCAAAGATACTGTGATATAGCATTATTGAAAGTCAAAAGACATTTGTACTTCAGCCAATTCCTAATTTGCATATTAAATGAATTTTCATAATTAGGGATATTTATCTGAATCGACTTGATCAAAATTGATGAAACTTGCTAGTACATTAAAGACACTATAATACAATATTATTGAAAGTCATTAAGCATTTTCTTTTCAGCCAATTCCCAATTTGCATATTAAATGAACTTTCCTAATTAGAGAGATATATATCTGAATCAACAAGACCAAAGTTGACAAAACTTGCTACATATATTGCAGATACCATGATACAACATTGTTGAAAATCATTAAGCATTTTTACTTAAGCCAATTCCTAATTTACATATTTAATGAACTTTGCTTATTAGGGATATATACTGGATTTACTTGATTAAAGTTGGCAAAACATGCTATGTACATTGATGATTATACCAGGTTAAAACAATATCAAAAGTCATTTCACATTTTCGTGTCAGCTAATTTATAATTTGCATGTCTAATGAGCTTTCACAGCTTGGCATATATGGCTTGAAGGACTTGGCCAACGGTAATTACACTTGCTATGTAAAGTGATGATACAATGACAGCTGTAAAAGAACTTTGATATTTTTATTTCAGCTAATTACATATTTGTATACTTCATGACCTAATTGGCGGTGATTATTGTTCATTACGTTGATCATAATACTTTCAATGAAGTTGCAAACATGTGGCAAAGGTTAAAATTTACACATAACTGCAATATATAATGAAACATGTGAGCATTTTCAGTTCATATCTGGTTATTCCAGAGTAGAAGCATCGTCGTGGCACTGCACTGAGATACGTCAACAAATACCCTTATTTTGTGGAAAGGGTTGATGGGTGTGAGGAACAAAGTTAATTGTTATAACAATTCCACAAGTGAATAAAGAGAACTAATGATCACTTTTTTTGGAAGCCAATGACCCTTACCCTAACACTAATTATAACAAAACAAAACAAACGAACAAACAACAATAACTATTCATACATTTTTCACATTTTTTCTTTGCACATGTCTAGAAAACAAGTCCTGCCCTTCATAGCTTTCCACTCTTTTTGCAGTTCCTCAGACATGTCAGTTCCCTCCAAAAAATAATGGTAGAATCTGGGGATCGCTAAATGGCCAAGACACTTGACTTTGGCAAAACTTTGGTGAGTCTATGCAAAGAGCTAGAAATGTTTTGAGCTTGAGCTCCATCTCCATGCACACCTTTCTACATATAACTAATTTCTTTGTTTTTTACTTTTAGCAGTATTAATTCAGGTAGTAATTTTCATGATTGCTCTGTTGCCAAATGTGTTGAGTTTGTATTTTTTTAATAACATATTATTACACTACTATATCTTCTGTGGATACAGTACGGTAAGAAAACAAGAAAACAAGTAATAACAAGATCACAATACAGAAAACATTTTATAATAATGCAAAAGAGTAAGAACAAACAAATTATTAAGTATATGTGAGAGAGAAAAAAACCTGCTAAGTTGGCATGTATATTTTTTAAGAACATATCTCAAATACTATTTGCGAAACATAACCAGGTTTTGCATTTGGTTTTCTTCAGAAATATCCCAAAGACCAGACTATTTATAATGGATTGCAAGGTACCCTCTCTGTTGTCTTTATCAAAAACAAAATTGTACGCACGCTAAGGGGGCCAATGGTGGATAATAACGGTTCCCAGACACTTCCAACCAAAACCACTGCACCAACCATCTCGTCACAAACCATTTCACCCAAATAGTCACGTCGCTCAAAACCATTGCACCCCTAAAACACCACCACTTCTCCTTAACTTATCTAAACGGTGGATGGACGTTGTCATCAAATCTATGCACAACACCGCATGGTGCAGTGTGTACATTGGTACAGTCGTTCAAATGGTTGAGACTCAGAGCATGGAAGAACAAAATTGGACAGCCATGCTCAGAGCGAGTGCAGCGTAAAAACGCAACCAAACACTACTTGCTGCGAATCGGTAGCACTGACACTCCCAAATACAACAGTCAGGGAGTGGCCTACGGATCCGCAGCAACTCCACAAGAGGGACCGTGATTACGTGCCCGCGAACACAAGCCAGGCGAGACGATAGTACTATTGGTGACCTTCGCATCGTCCTGAGCGTCGGCATGCGGCGTACATAAAGACAGGAGAAGTTTGTAGGTTGTGATAATCATTCTTTTATTTACTGTGGTTTAAGCGGCTGTGGTTAATGCCAGCCCTGGATCAATGATTGAAGGTGGAACGGACCTTGTCAAGTATGCTGCCACAGAAGTACCTAGCAGACTATACCATTATTTTTTAGGGGTGCCACTGCCCAAAAGGTGTCAGGGACTGAATTTTGCCGTTAGACAACACTTTTGCCAATTATAACTATGTGCAAGTTCAATAAGTCATAAATTTTGTCTTCTCAACACTCTGAACTAAGTTCAACAATGTACTAGTTCAAGAAATCCTTCATGGGAACAGGTTATTTATGGTCGTTAAAACTTTCTTGTGTTCATGCACATTGTACAGTTGCTGTAATAGAATGTAAATCAACGGCAAAAAGGGATTCTGCTCAACTACAAAAGTTGTTGTAGAATGTGTGAAGTGGGGTGCCAAACGGGAAAAGACATTACTGTACAGGACAATAAAATTTGCATGGAGTGAATATGTCTTTCACATCTTAAGAAATGGCAGAATTTCTCAAAAGATGGTCACTGGTCTCTTGGCCTTCAGTGCTAGTGGTATTCTTGCAGTACATGTAATTGGAAAGAAACAAACTGTCATGACTTATTTTTCAATCCTCCAAAAAGTGATATACCATTATTATAAAACAACTACTGCCACAAGCGCACTTTGTCTACTGCTAGTCCCCTTCCATAAGTACGCGTATTCAGTCCCTCACAAACATCGACCACCCCTAAAAAATAATGGTACACTCTGCCGGGTACTTCCGTGGCAGCATACTTGACAGGGTCGAACATGGAGCGCATAAATTAGCGTGTAAAAAACAGCCCGCCCTACATTCCGCCCGTGGATTAAAAGCTATTGAATGATGGATATTCAGGGAGTACGAACTGCTTGTACCTCCATGCTTAGACGTACCACAGATCCATGCTCCATGTGATTCGACCCACAACTTTTGAGTGATGATGTTACGGCTACGGACCGACCAAAGTACACTGAGAGTAGCAATGTCCAAAAGTAAACACGGGGATGATTGATGAGATGACCTGTGAGACAGCCCTTTGCTTTGGGCCCTTACCGCCGACAACACACAACTCCAGGCAAACGTCTGGCTACTGCACTGCAGCAAGCCCCACCCTAGCTTACCTAGACAGCTGCAGCGAACTGGTCTTGTATCCGAAAGGACAAAGTATATGGCTTTATGAAAACCAGGTTATCACGCATACCCAAGTCATTGCAAGGCGACACGATCCTTGTTGCGCGCGCAGTATCTGATTTATTTAGACTGCACTGCGCTTTTGCTGCGGTGAAACTCAGGGGATGAAAGCACGATTGTGAATCAGATTTAGTTCGAATGCCATTTTCAGAATATTGCGAGATGCATCTCTTCTGTGGCTTACGTATTATAATTGCACAAATTTATTGCATCCATGAAAATATGCTACATCATATATATATATATATATATATATATATATATATATATATATATATATATATATATATATAGTTATATATATATAGTTATATATATATATATATAACTAAATTACTTCAAGTACAAAGTAATGAAATCTATTAAGTTTAATCTTAAAGTTAATCTTTAATCTTAAGCTATTAATCTTAAGTTTTATGCATCCTGCAATCCTCAGATGTGAAAGGATTACTAGCTTGACACTTACATATATGATTGGGACGAACCATTCTATTTGTAGGTGGTGTTAAAATTTGATAAATAATATTTGTTTTGGTGGCGACATTTTTAAACCAACTCAGAAACAAATATTATTTATCAAATTTTAACACCACCTACAAATAGAATGGTTTGTCCCAATCATCGAAGCGGAAGCGCAGAGAAGTCTGGGTAACCGAGACTAGAAATGTTTGGATGAGGCTGAGGATGAGGATGACGCCAACTTTACGTTCGTGAAAAAACGTCTCTGCGCATATGTCATCTTATCATAGTCAGCTAGAGTTTCTCTCCTGTTTATGATTTTATCTTGTAAACTGTTTCTCTCATGAACTGATTCGATTACTATATGTTCAAGTCTTGAACAATTAGTCATCAGAATCGTCCAAACAGCATCTACATGCTAAATATCAACTGGGGTCACGCCCCTTGCCTTGATGTCAAGGGTCATCAAACCGCGGGAAATAAGAACCCGCATCAAGAAAATGGCTTCGGAAGTTGGTAGAGCGGGTGTCTACGATAGAAATGACCTTCCAGTCTTGCTTCCGATATACTATAAACGGTTGTTTCCTTACGGACCATTTTACCGATGGTTGAATTATGGCGGAGGTACGTAATGTTGGAGTATGCATGCAGTTCAATCATTAGATTGATTCAATACATTTTCAGCGGGCAAAGCATCATGTACAACTACAAGTAGACTAGCCCTGCGTACGATGCTGTGTGTTCCGCTACAGCTAATCGCCCCGGGGCGATTAGCTGTAGCGGAACACACAGCATCGTACGCAGGGTTACAAGTAGACCAACAATTTGAACAAAGGGCAAATTTCTCCCGGGGTCCAGACATTTCGCACCAAAACCAGTTCGCCACACACAACTTCGTCCAAAAACCACCTCGTCCCAAGTACTACCACGTCCAATGCCACTTCGGCCCAAGTATAGTACCATCCAGCTGCAAAATTGTAGCGCTACGGTGAGGCGGTCGGTGATTTTTGGTTTTTGCGACTTCGCTCACCAGTAGCGCTACAAGGCCGATGGCCCTGGGGAGTATCATATAAGCGCGTCGTACTCGACAAGGCGTTTTGATGTGGAATGCAACATATTTAGTGCATTTGGTCGTACCGATTTATCACTACTGAAGACTAAACAGTATACTGCACTAACTTTGTCATTTATGGGGTTTGGAATTTGTTCAAACACGACGATCGCGTTC
>LD343017.1:470222-496295 GCA_001465055.1 Ptychodera flava | reverse complement strand
TTTCAAGATCCCCGGGTCGTGTACTCTCATACTGGTATGTCATGCATTACGGTAGTTTCGAGATACCCAAACACTCACATGCTGTCAACTTTCCGAATGGACGCGGGCGAAGCGGATCGAGGGAAGCGAGCAGTTGCAAATGCTTCAGATAGATAGTATCCTCAGCTGGGAAAGAAAGTTGGGCATAACATGACACCTGATATGAAAAAATTGGAAACAATGAAACCGCCGAGAAGAGATCAAGACAGTCAGCCGGAAAGACAGTCGAACTGCAGTCCGGACCGTGCATGGTTGAACGATGTACTGTACCGCAAAGTGTTTGTCTGTGCATGGAGGTGGAAACGAGCCGGAAATCTTAGCCGGAAATCTTAGTTGTCATAGATTTGTCATTTGATGATCTGCAGATTGAATTTTTTTCAATGAACTTGCCAATTTTAATAGGTTTCCTTCAAAATATTTTACAAGAAACTGTCTCAGCAAATGTTATGAATACTTATAGTTTTCTTTGATGATCCAAAGACAATGCTGTGCACAGTCCCAAGACGAAAACATTTATCCAGACAAAAAATAAATGACGATCATCTGCAGTGTTTTAAAAGTATAACTGTCTCTAAGAAAACATTAGCAGGATCACCAGTCTCAGTTAGCATACTTAAATTTGCTGTTATAATGAGACAAAATTTGTGCTAAACCACAGACTGCCAAATGTTCTGATCAGTGGTTGTTTTAAAAGAATTTTAGAGATGAACATGGCATAATGACTGCAGCTACAGAGGCACCACCTAGTACCTATGGATGACATGCATACTTTCAAAGTAACAGAGCTTTCCAAATATGAAAAACAGGGGAGAGATTTTCTAGCATCTAAAACTTGTGCAAACACTGATAATAGGCCTATTAATATATATAATCATCAAGCACTGACTACACACACAAAGGGAGTTATGATTTGTGTCACAATATACTTGAAAATGTTATGTTGTGTAATGAATATCGATTTTGAATAACATTCATGGGCCGGTTGACCAAAATGACACACTTTATTGAGACAAGGAAGAAATTTCAATGTTACAAGCAGTCATGACCCATGATGTACTGTGTTATTTAATGGATCTTTTGAAAATGTGTATCAAAATATGAGTGTTCATTGTCAAAAAAAAACTAAAAAGGAATTTTTCACTTTCCTTTGTCTATAATGAAATCATTCATCATTTCTATACCCTTAACATCATTTATTGAGTACCAGAAGTGCTTGTTGAAAATGGGCGGGCACAGCATTACATAATTTGTGCTTACTAATTTATTTTGAACCAAATTCGTAAACTTACTAACAATTTCAAAAGGCCAGGGAGAGCACAGAAGACACATACGAACTGATGAGAAATTTGGATCCAGGACTAATTCCAGATGTTGTAATCACCCCCACAGTGGAAGGCATTTCACTATCTGTAACTAATTTAAGTGCTGTTTACATTAGAATGATAGCACTCATAGCATTAATTAAAAAATCCCAAGTGTGTAAATATATTTCCTGCCACCTGGCCTTATGTAAACACGATCAACAAAGGGATGGAACATTTGATATTCAGGAAGGGGTAGGGTCTAGAAGATTGATGAGGTAGCATTACTTTTTACCAGATCCCTCGTACATTTTTTTTCCACTCTTTATTTTTTCCCCACTCTTCCAACCTTTTCTTTTTGTCAAGCCTTCTCTGGCTAATTTTTTTGTTGACATTTGCTTATGTATGTAGGATCTGCTTGTCCTATTTCTATAGAAGTTGGTATGCATGTTCCTAAAGATGACCTCCAGTACCTAAGTTGCAGACCTTATTTGCTTTTTTCATTCTTGTTTTTCTGGTTTAAATATTTCTTGATGGACCAATTCAAACCGAATGTGAGCACACTGTCCTTGACGGTATTTTTCTTTTTTCTAATATACCGTTTATGGTTTCATGCGAGAATAAATGGTTTTTGGCTGACACATCAATGCTTCCAAGTTGCTGGTCAAAGCAATGTTATGATACATCGTGGCATTGTTGTATAGGACGAATTGGTAGTGTTATGATGGTACTATACTTGGGGCGAAGTGGTTTAAATGGGAAGTTACAGGACCATGGGCGCGCAATAGTGGGATTACTGATGAAGCAGCCATTTGCATACACTGGGCGGGAGTTTTTGAATTCTCATAGCATCGCTTTGACCGGGTGATAACTTTGAATAATCACGATGGGCACTTTCATGGCATATGTGAAGAGAGGGGTATAATGGTCGTACAGTGAACACATTTTGATACATATGCGTTCTCCAACAAAATACGGAACAATTTTTCAGTTTATTTTCGACTCAAGTTTAGTCCCTATATATTCACAGACATATACAAGATTCAATAACAATGAATAACAATGAACGCCTTAAACATGGCAAAATTATGGGATTCTGGGACCAAACACTGCATGTCCGATCAGTAGCGTCGCTTTTTCACATTTGCATAGATTTACAATAATCTGGCTTTTATAGGGGAAGTTCCTGTTTAAGTATAGAGGTGGTACTTGGGGCGAAATGGCGTTGGATGAGGTAATACTTGGGACGAGGTGGTTTGGCACGAAATGATTTTGGGATGAAATTGTGTGGGGAGAACTGGTTTTGGTGCAAAGTGTCTGGACCCCTTACTGCCAATTTGTCCTAAAACAATGATGTCATGCTGTATTACAATGTTGCAATACCTGCAACTTGGAAGCGTTAATGAGTCAGGACATTTTTGCCACCACGAACCATTTATTCTCGCATGAAACCGTAAACGGTATATTACAAAAAAGAAAAATGCAAACTAATACATGCTACAATTTGGGTACGAGACGTGTGAGTAATTGTCCGATATCATCTTCTTGAAATGCGTACTTCCAAGATTTCAGCCCTGGGATGATGGAAAGGTGATGAAAACTTCGGTGGCAGCAGTTTATTATTTTCAACTTTTACCAGTTAGCGATATTTGGGGGGAAGTGTTGCTTTATTAGGGATGAAATGGTTTAGGGCGACATCACCCGCCGACATGACTCTACGGGCGAAGAGGTTTTGGTACAAGGTTGTTTTGGTGCGAGATGGTATGGTGCGAAGTGTCTGGGAACGCCCAACCCACCCCCACCTCGGGGCATAGAGGGGGATTTGGTAATTAGTCTTATGAAATTTTTCAAATGCCCCACCCCCGGGGCAAAACAATCTGGAAAATCCCCACCTAAAACAAGTCAATATCCCACATTTCCCCCACCCCAGTATTCATAAATTCTACACTTGTCTATTGATTATTTATGTAGCCTACTATTCG
Source organism: Ptychodera flava (assembly GCA_001465055.1). NCBI lineage: Eukaryota > Metazoa > Hemichordata > Enteropneusta > Ptychoderidae > Ptychodera > Ptychodera flava. The sequence continues at coordinate 492,973 of LD343017.1, read as the reverse complement.
AACTAGTCGTTTTTACAAATAACTGTACGTTATTTTCTGCAATCCAAATTTTCCAGCATAAATGCTGCAAGCATTGTACGAAACATTTTACCACTACACGTACGTCGCGTCAGGGTGCAAGCATTAAGGGTAATTTGAGTTCACGCCAGCATAGCAGCACAACGTATTCCAAACAGCGTGCACCATCGTTAATCACGCCGGATCTGTCACTTTTAGCATATCAAAATAACCCTTAGATCATTCAGATTGTCGAAATATTCAGCCATTTAAAAATCTAGCCGTTGAACAAAATAATTCGTTGCTCTGTCACACGTCGACCGATGATCGACGGCAGAGTTCCTGAGCATGCAACCACAGTCACTTGTGATCGGTCTATTTCAGTTGGTGTCTATGTCCCCATAGACGTGTGTACATATGCATAAGAAAAACCAAGTCAGGAAACCAAATGGCTATTTCCTATAGGTATTATGCCACCATGTCATCTTCGACGTTCTATTTTACTGTGAAAAGTAGCAAGTTCGTCTATCATGTAACCGTCGATCGTTCCCTATCATTCTCAAAATTCATACCTGGTACTTAATTTGCTTCAAAATCGCTCGTTTCATGTGATTTTCGGCTGAATTGACAGACACACCGCTAAAACATAAGTGTGAGCGACATTCCGGTCACCTCTTGGGTACCTCCACTTTACTGACGTTAGCGCCGCCTACCCATGAGGGGTGGCTGAAATGTTGCTCACGCTTATGTTTTGGTGAGATGTCTCTCGAACTCGGCCGAAAATCACACGAAACGGGCATTTTGTTTGCAGATGAAGTATCAGGTATGAATTTTCGTATGATTTTCGGCCGAGTTCAGAAGACACCTCGCCAAAACATAAGGCGTGAACAACCTTCCAGTCACCCCTCATGGGTACGCAGCGCTAATGTCAGTAAAGTGGAGGTTCCCAACGTTCACTGTGAGGTGACCGGAATGTTGCTCACGCTTATGTTTTAGCGATGTGTCCGTTGAATTCGGTCCGTCAAATTCAGTCTGATGTTCTATGACCTATTTGTATGCAGTGTACCTATTATTCGTAGGAGTGGTGGCAGTGACTGAAACAGCCTACTCCACTGACTTTTGAGTCATTACCTGTCATTGTTCATGAACTGATACATATTGGCAGACCTGCTGAAACCATGAAGGACTGTATTGAAACATTCCTCTGCTAAGCCTGTTCCTAAAGTTAACCTCCAGTACCTAAGTTTCCAGTACCTAAGTTTCAGACCTTTACTTTTGTTATTCTTGTTTTTCTGGTTTAAATATTTCTTGATGGACCAATTCAAACCAAATATGAACACACTGTCCTTGACGGTATTTTTAGTAATGGCAATTGTCGACAAAATATCTCCCTTAAAAAATGTTAGTCTGGCCATAGTCGAGGCATTTTAACTTTGCCACGCACATGGAAATTGCCAACTTGGCTATTGACATAGTACGTTATTGCCAAATATTTTCTCCTGTTTCACATTGCAATTTACAAGGTAATGCAACTTTCATGCTTGCACTACCACTTTTACTTTCAGTACTCCTCAGAGTCCTGACTTACCAGTCAGCTTGTAAAACAATTATGTTGTCATCTGAGTATATACCCATCCCACGTAGCCTAAATAATTGCCAATATGACTCTAGTCAATTTTATTGCATGGTGAGGTGGTAATTTCCATAACATCAGCATTTTTTTCAAAAAATGGCACAGGTAAGGGTTATTAGCTGCCAATTTTACTGCTCAAGATGAACCATACACTCCCCCAAAACTGAAAATCTTAAATTTTGCCCATACTTTGCTCACGGATTCCTCAAACCATTCTGTTTTCGAATCAAGAATTAAGTCAAGGGTCATTGTAAAAACTTTTGGGTTTGAGAAAGAGGTCCTTAAAATTTACTTATTCTTCAGATTCAAAATAGTCGCTAAACCCTGCACTTACTCTGTGGGGAAAGATTAAATAGAAAATTGAATCACAGAAAATTTTCACAAAAATGAAATGGTGAAAGAAGCACTTATTCTCCACAGACTTAAGAATAAGACCACACAAGCAGCATATCAGCAAAGTATTGCTATAATTGTAGGATCAGAAAATCATACTACATAAAATACATTGCAACAGCACTATGGTATAATGTTAACACATTGAAACTTGTAATTGCATGATTGCATGTAGGTTCATATGAAAATGGGAATTTTCAACATGGAATGGTTTGTTTTATTAGATTTTCTCACGTGACTTTTTCATTTGTTTAGTGTTGGTGACAAGCTTTATTTTTTTCGAACTCATTCATGTGTCCACCTCAACTTAAGTTTACTGTTTTTTTGACAATGTCATTTGTTGCGTGTCCATTGATTGTTTTGTCATCATTGATCAAAGGTTAACACCGAAGAATGATTAAAAAATGTCAAATGTTGCTGCTACTTTGGATTGAAAAGTAAACTTTACATAGTAATCAACAATTATAGTGAAGAAACAATACATTTTTAGCTGAAAATCATCAAAATCAAGCAAACTAAAGATTTCTTACTGTTATTATGGCACCTGTATTGCACATTTCCGTTTGCGTCATAATGATGTTTGAGCGTCATGTACTGACAGGATGTTGTGATAATATTATGTGTCACCCTAAAAATCCACTTCATGGCTAGAATTTTCCGGACAGTGAGTCCACCACTTTCCGGATATTACCGGACTCTCTGTCACACCCTCATGTAACAACAAATGACTGGTATAGGTACATTGTGACCTTAATGACAAAAGTCAAACAATGGACAGTTACCTCGCTTGAACTCTTGCAACATGTGACACACAAAGACTGACACAGGCGTATATGTATTACAACACAGTATGTTAAGTAAAGGTTCAAGGATCTGGAAAAACACACATTGTGAGGTTTAAGCCAAGTGTATATCAGAAATTTTTGTCAACAAAAAACACCAGTTATGATAACAAGATCACAAGATTGATAGACATCAGATACAGTGAGGGCGCCAATTTATAGGACAAATAACATTCTGCAGTTGCCATATTCAAACAAAACTTAGCATTATCTTTTCCTGCCAGACAGCACCAGACAGCATGCTGCATATTAAGCCAAAACCATCTGTATAATGTAAACAAGCAAAAATACACATGGTAATAGGTATTGCATAAATTAGGAGAAATGAATAGACTTTGAAAGGCCATCTTAGGTCACATGGTTGGATTATTAACTGCCCATGGAAGGTGTTGACTATAATATCTAGCCCAGAAAATACATATTGTCATTGAATTGAGAAGCAACCCAATGGGAAGAAAGAGAAATTTGAATGGATTATAAAAAGGTTGATACAAAAAATCAATTGTCGGAAAAGATATGGTAGCTGAACCATAGAATTAATATAAGTATCAAACTTGAAGCATATTTTATTAGTACATTTTGAATTCAGGCTTTTGTTTTTTTGTTTTATGAAAGTGGTGATTTCTGTGCAAACTGTACCACCACCACCAACAACAACAACAACTATGCATGCTCAACAGGTGGTTTGAAGTAGACTCAGGAAATGGCTGTTTCAGTTTTTCCAGGTTGAATTTGAACCAGTCACATAACCTTCACAACACCTAATACTTCAGAAAGGAGTCATGAATGTTACTTTTGCAATTATGAATGAAAGAAAAATTATGTGGTTGATTCTATACAGTGTCAAATGAAATTATCTCTCTGTTCTGCGCCATCTGAAAACATTTTTGGGCCCCTTGCAAAAGTGGCAACCTAAATCTTTTAAGGCTGGCCCATACTCAATACTGTAAATGTATGTGAATTCCCACACGATACTATTTTGTACACAGCTCATCATTTGCTGCAATTTGTATGTGTCATGTGACGAGCTCACACAAGCAAATGATATAAGAAATTTGAATTGTCATATTTGGACTGAATACTCATGTCCACTGTTTTTCATGTTACTCCAGCAATTTGTATAACGCAAAGGGTGTGCAATTATGTGTGACTGTGTTGAGAATTCTGAAAATTATGTGTGACTATGTTGAGAATTCTGAAAATTATGTGTGACTGTGTTGAGAATTCTGAAAATTATGTGTGACTGTGTTGAGAATTCTGAAAATTATGTGTGACTGTGTTGAGATCTCTGAATCTGATACAGACACAGGCATCATGCTTTTGATAAATGTTATTTATTTATTTCATGCCTACTTTGCTACCACATCAATTTTAACAAGAAAAAAGATTAATGTTCAAAAAGACTACAGAGTACAAATAAGTAGAAATCCATACTAAAAGCCATTGACAAATGAAAGTGGTCAAACTGAAGGTGCTGTTTATTCTTTATAGCCATATAACAAAATACAAAAACTCAAGTAAAATGTGAGAAAGTAAAAAAAAATGAACATAACAGTAGAAATATATTGAAACTATCAGGAATACACAAAAAGGCAAAATATAAGCATGCTGAAAGTTCAGAGATTGAAATAAATGCAAATGTTAAAAAAGTACAAATAATCTATTGTAATCTATTTTAATGTATTGATAGAAATGTATTATGCCACAAGAATGATTCCATAATCTACAGATCTGTTTGTGCAGTTATCAAATAGCATGGTTATGAAATCATTTGGACTAAAGTTATGTTAATGCTGATGCAAACAATACCAGTGTAACTTTCTAATATTTCATAGTCCTATGTACGATTGATAACAGTTATATTTCAAAACATAAACATGTAAATCAAATACTTGACAAAAAATTGTCGATACTATGTTCTCTCTTGGTCAATTTGACATACCATGATTCATGAGTGTTCTCTTTACAAAGAAACATATATACAGGTACCAGGCTGAAACTGGACTGACTGACTACTGGTACTGACTGTCAGAAATTCAAAGGAATTCCTAAATTTGCTCAAAGAGTTGATAATCCTTAAAGTCACATCAAGCTATTGTCCAATCTGAATGTCCATTACCAAAGACAATCTATTAATAAAAATTCAAAAAAATTAGCTACAAGTGAGACAATTGGTTATACATCTTGTTGCACAGAATCAATCCAGACTTCTTTGTTGGGAACCAAACTCTTTGAGCTTTTAGAGTACTGTAAAAACATTAATTTTCACAGGGATTTCATTATTGTGATGTTGGACACATTTTCAATGGAATGTAAATTCATGGGTTTGCAATTAATAACAATTGGATCAAAACAAGGAGTAGGATACTGCATGAACTGGGACGCATTGTCATCTGTCCGTTGTGGTCTTCATTTCCATCATTTTCATGTCCTGAAGTAAAAGAAGAAAGAACAATGCTTGAATTTTATGCCTTTCATAGAAGTCATATTTTGGTTTATCATGTATTATGTGAAGTATGCACGCAGTGCTTGGTAGACATCCAATACATATTTTTTATAATATACAATTACAGCACAATATATCTCTAAACAAAAGTCCACTCCATACTTGTTGCTTTGCTTTTTTTGTTGTACATTTTTCTGTATCTCTACATGTAATCTAATTCATACACAAATCTTACATTTGATCAGGGAAAGAGATAAGGTAGATAATACATTCAACTTTCATTATACTGCTAAGACCTACTTCATTCTATTCACAGTAAAATTTTCTCTTGAATTCAAGATTTAAAACAAGCAGTTTCATAGGGCTATTAGAGTTGAAATAAGTTCAAGCCACATAGTTTTAACTTTGGTAATCTTCTATCATTTTATAGATAATATTAATTTTTGTTTTTCTGAAATGATACGAATATTGCTGAAATCGTCCTTGCAACAACGTGCAAGGTATGACAGTTTTTCTTTCAAATCTGAAACTAGCGCTTGTCAGAATGTTACAGCTCCTTGAATCATCATGATTACTGTTAACATTATGAAGTAAACCAAAGATTATATTCAAAGTCTCTATTGGCCAATATAGACATTGAAGCCATCTAAGTATAAAGGGAAAAGTAATGTTTTTCAAAGTTAACTAACTTTTCTTCCTATCGAACATATTTAATTTACCTTGCATGAAAAAATTATTAGAGCTGTGTTTTTGTAGAGTGGTACACTTTGCACTATTAATAACCTTTTTCCTGCCAAGTTCATATTTCACCATCAGGTCAAGTTTGGAAAAACAAATGAAGCACAATATGTCCCATTAGAAGCATTTTAACAAAACATTGAACAGTAGAAGGCTCCCGAAATGAAAGATCATACTGTAAACATGATTTTTACAGACTAAAGCTGCTATAACATACCAAACCAAGTGGGTGAAAATACATATGGTTTTGGATCAATACAGCTTTTCACTGGGTTGGCTGATGGGGAAGTGATACTGTCTGACAGGTAAAAGGTTAATGAAATTTGCATCAGCATACCTTCCACTGTCAGGGTACTTGTTCTTGTCTGTGGGTCTGCCTCAATGTTTGAACAATGCCACGCTCCAGCATCTTGTAAGGACACATTCTTGATCTTCATATTGTATTGGCCAGCACTGAATTCACCCCATACTTCAAAGCGGCTGTCATTTGTAGTGGATTGCCTGCCCTTGAAGATGGTGGTCCTGTTCTTTCCCAGCCCATGCTCCCACCTGGGCAGGGCCCCGTCCGTTACCATTTTCAGAAACCAGCATGAAAGAGTGATATCTTGACCAACTTTGGCACTGACATCTGTTGGAAACTCTTTCCACTGAGGAATACCTTGAAAAATGAGAAGTAAAAGAAAAACCTGTAAATATTTACATCTTTGTAATGACTATCTGTACATCACATTATCTTCTGATATGATTTCCTACATGAGTATGTTGCACACAAAAGTGAAATACACCATTGTATGGAGCTTTTAAAAGAACTATTGCAAGAACCAGGTATTGAAGACTGCATGTACTCTGCCCTTGGTTAACTCTGGTCACTGGAAAGAATTGTGAGAACATGATTTGTACCTTGCGTAAGGGTGTAGAGGGAAAAGATGGCTAGCAGTAGCTTCATCTTTAACAACGAAGCTTTCTTTATAAGTCAGCAGTGTTACCACTTTTTACAGTGTGTAATGGTGTTGTGCAATGAACGCGAATCCTGGTCTGAACAGTAGGAGCTATAGAGGTCGTAATGGCCAACCGACTTTTATATTCTGCTACTTATCCTGTGGTATTGAGTCATACTTTTCTCGTATGTTCTTCATCAACGTTTTACCAATGTGTACCAGTGTTTGACAAATACAATAAGTACACGTCATTGTTGCAAGTATTTTCAAGAACATTCTGGTGTTTGGTGTTTAACAAAAACAGGACAAACCTACGTTGTTATTACCAGTATATTCCAGAACATTCTGGTACTACGTAGTACAGTACAGCATAATGCCACTTACGCTGAGGTACAAAGTTCAGAGTGGATGTTTGTAAGTCTAAACTGTATACACAAGCTAACAATACAGGTTCATCAGAGGTGTGTAATTATTACAAGACATCTTGTATATGATACAAGGTGTGAAATATGGAGATCTGGCAAGTTTTCACTCTCTATGACATGTACATTAGAAGTTTTAGTATTGGACAAATGGGCTCAATCATGCTGATGAAATGTAATGACGTCAACAGCCTGGGGTCACAGCTACATGTCTGCTATGCTGTGACGTGTATAATGACGTACTAGTCTACTATACCATACAGGTAGTTGAAGCAATGATTTCAGCTTGAGTACTCAAGCTGAAAAAGTTCACTCTGGTCTTTCAGGCTATTTTACTGCCCTGTCAGCCATATGCTGTAAGGAAGATCTGGTTCTTTCTATCAAACTTATTACAATTTTAAAAATGAAGAATGTCTTAATAGGTTTCTGCTGGTGTACAGATCATCACAGTAATTGAAATGAAGTACCCTATAGCCACAGCTGCCTTTCAGTGTAACAATAACAAGACACTGAAGATGACTTATATTTTGCCCAGGGTGAACTCAAATCATTGAAAAGAACTTGGAGAGCTTCAGTTATTCATTTACAGTGGGAAAGTGAGAAATAGCGCAATGAGCGGGTACCAAATTTTACTCTCTGCTTATATCTGATGGTATATGGTACATGCTTTTGTTCTCCATCAACAATGTATGACTTTGTGTATCAGTATTTGAAAAATCCAGTACACGTCAGAGTTACCAACATTTTCCTGAGCATTCTTGTAAACACAGGACCCAGTACTCCAGCAATTTGTATAAGGGGGCCTGGATAATTAAAACATGCGCACAGTAAAATGCAATTTCTGTATGTAGGGGGGAGGGGGTTTGGCCAAGTTTTGATCAGAGTGTGCAAAAATCGCACTCATGTTTTCATATCACTACATCTCGCTTCATGTTTTTATGTATCGCAAAATAATTGCACTATATTGTTTGGTGTGTACCAGGCAAGTGCGGTACCGGCACAACACCAGCATTCTTTTGACATAAATGTGGTTTGGTGCACAAGTAAACATAACAATAATTTTGGATACACTGTTCCATTTCATTCTACTGGTTGCCTCATTGATGATTTGGGCTGGAAAAAGATTGATTTTAGAGAGGGTATGCAGGGGGGGGGTTGATATGTGTGATTTCATATCGACGTAATTACCGGTTGATGGTATGCTGATACAGAATGAGGCTTGGTTTGATTTTTGCACTTCCAAACTTTCGTTTATGGGAGGGGGAGGGGAATTGAGGCCAAATACACTTAGTTGTGTTTACCGTGCATGTTTTTATTATGTTCAATTATGTGTGACTGTGTTGAGAACTCTGAATCTGATACAGACATAGGCGTCATGCTTTTGATAAATGTTATTTATTTATTTCATGCCTACTTCACCACCACATCAATTTTAATTCTCTTTCTACCAGGCTGTACAGACAAACAATAGAAATAAATACAACTTGGGAGAAAGATAATTAACAAGAAAAAAGAAAAAAGATTAAAAAAGATTAATGTTCCAAACGAGTACAGAGTACCGTACAAATAAATAGAAATCCATATTAAAAGCCAATGACAAATGAAAGTGGTCAAACTGCAGGTGCTCAGTTTGTTGTTTGTAGCCATATTACAAAATACAAAAACTCTTAAGTAAAAATGTGAGAAGGTGAAAAAAATTAACTAAGAAGTTGAAATATACCCGATATTGAAACTATCAGGAATACACAAAAAGGCAAAAATATAAGCATGCTTAAAGTTCAGAGATTAAAATAAATACAAATGTTAAAAAAGTAAAAGTAATCTATTTTATGTATTGACAGAAATGCATTATTAAGTAAAGTATGCCATAAGAATGATTCCATATTTTACAGATATGTTTATGCAGTAATCAAAATAAATCATAATAGCATGGTTATGAAATCATTTGGACTAAAGTTATGTTTTATGCAAACAGTACCTGTGTAACTTTCTAATATTTCATAGTCCTATGTATAATTGATAACAGTTATAATTATATCAAAACAAAACAAAACCAGAAATACTTGACAAAATTGTCAATACTATGTTCAGTCTGGGTCAATTTGACATACAATGATTCATGAATGCTCTTTTTACAAAGAAACTGTTTAACGTACCGGTATGTACATGTACCAGGCTGAAACTGAACTGACTGGTACTGACTGTCGGAAATTCAAAGGAATTCCTAAATTTGCTCAAAGAGTTGAGAATCCTAAAAGTCACTGATACACTGCTAGCTCTTTCCAATCTGAATGTCCATAAGCAAAGACAATCTATTAATATGTTAAAAACGTAGTTACAAATGAGACAATGGGATTATACCAGTTGTTGCACAGAATCAATCCAGACTTCTTTGTGGGGAACCAAACTCTCTTTGAGCTAGTAGAGTACCATGGTACTGTAAAAACGTTAATTTTCATGGGGATTTCAATATTGTGATGTTGGACACATTTTCACCGGGATGTAAATTCATGGGTTTGCAATGAACAACAATTGAATCAAAACAAGGAGTAGAATAGTGCAGAAACTGGAACACATTGTCATCTGTCCATTGTGGTCTTCATTTCCATCATTTTCATTTTCTGAAGTAAAAGAAAAAAAATAGAACAATGTTTGAATTTTATGCCTTTAATAGAAGTCATATTTTGGTGTACCGCAGTCTATCATGTATTATGTGAAGTATGCACGCAGTGCTTGGTAGACATCAAATACATATTTTTTAAAATATACAATTACAGCACAATATATCTCTAAACACAAGTCCACTCGATATTTATTGCTTTGCTTTTTATGTGGTACATTTTTCTGTATCTCTTCATGTAATCTAATACATGTACAAATCTTACATTTGATCAGGGAAAGAGATAAGGTAGATCATACATTCAACTTTCATTATACTGCTAAGACCTACTTTATTCTATTCACAGTAGAATTTTCTCTTGAATTCAATATCTGAACAGTCCTTGGATTAATCGTTGAAACAAGCAGTTTCATACAGCTATTAGAGTTGAAATAAGTTCAAGGCACAATGTTTTAACTTTGGTAATCTTCTATCATTTTATAGATAATATCAATTATTGTTTTTCTGAAATGATACGAATATTGCTGAAATCATCCTTGCAACAATGTGCAAGGTATGATAGAGTTTTTCTTTCAAATCTGAAACTAATGCTTGTCAGAATATTACAGTTCCTTGAATCATCAATAATAGATTAAATAATCATGATTACTGACGTTATGAAGTTAACCAAAGATTATATTCAAAGTCTAATGGCCAATATAGACATTGAAGCTGTATAAGTATAAAGGGAAAAGTAATTTTTTTCAAAGTTAACTAACTTTTCTTCCTATCGAACATATTTATTTTACCTTACATGAAAAAATTATTAGAGCTGTGTTTTTGTAGAGTGGTACACTTTGCACTTTTAACCTTTTTCCTGCCAAGTTCATATTTCACCATCAGGTCACGTTTGGAAAAACAAGCACGATATGTCCCATTAGAGGCATTTTAACAAAACATTGAACAGTGGAAGGCCACTGAAATCGCAGTTACTGTGAACATGACTTTTTATGGACTGAAGTTGTTGGAACAGACCAAGCCAAGTGGGTGGAAATATGTACGGTTTTGGCTCAGTACCCCTTTTCACTGGGTTGGCTGATGGGGAAGTGATACTGTCTGACAGGTAAAAGGTTAATGAAATTTGCATCAGCATACCTTCTACTGACAGAATAGCTGTTCTTGTCTGTGGGTCTGCCTCAATGTTTGAACAATGCCACGCTCCAGCATCTTGTAAGGACACATTCTTGATCTTCATATTGTATTGGCCAGCACTGAATTCACCCCATACTTCAAAACGGCTGTCATTAGTAGTGGATTGCCTGCCCTTGAAGATGGTGGTCCTGTTCTTTTCCAGCCCATGCTCCCACCTGGGCAGGGCCCCGTCCTCTGTGATGCCCTGAAGCCAGCATGAAAGTGTGACATCTTTTCCTACTTTGGTACTGACATTTGTTGGAAACTGTCTCCACTGAGGAATACCTTGAAAAAGGAAAAAAGTAAAAGAAAAATCTTTAAATTTTTACATCCAATTATAACTATCTGTACATCACATTATCTGCTGATATGATTCCTACATGAGTGATTATTGAACACAAAAGTGAAATACACCATTATGTGGAGCTTTGACAAGGACTAATGCAAGAACCAGGTATCGAAGACTGCATGTACTCTGCCCTTGGTTAACTGTACTCACTGAAAAGAATTGTGAGAACCTGATTTGTACCTTGGCTAAGGGTGTTGAGGAAAAAGATGGCTAGCAGTACCCTCATCTTTAACAACAAAGCTTTTTTTGTAAGTCACCAGTGTCACCACTTGTTACGTGTAGTGTACCGGGAGATGGTGTTGTGCAATGAGTACAGTTGAATTCTGGTCTGAGTTGTTGGAGCTGTAAAGGTTGTAATGGCTTACCAGCCTTCGTATTCTGCTTTATACAGTATCCTGTGGAATATGTGAGTCATGCTTTTGTTCCAGTGTGTTCTTCATCAACGTGTTACCAATGTGCACCAGTGTGCTGGTATATTCCAGAATATTCTACCATCGTAGGGTCTAGTGTTTGACAAAAACAGGACAAGTGTTGTTACCAGTATTTTCTAGAAAGTTCTGGGACTAGTACGGCATTAAACACTGAGGTACAAAGTTCAGATTTGATATTTGCAAGTCTCAACAGCTGTTTCAAATTCGAAATGCACAGTTTAACAATTAATACATGTTTATCAGAGGTGTGATATTCTCACAAGTCATGTATTTATTATGATACAAGGTGTGAAATATGGAGATCTGGCAAGTTTTCACTCTCTATGACATGTTCTTTAGAGATTTTAGTATCATAATTAGAGATATGGGCTCAATCATGCTGATGAAATCCAATGATGTCTACAGCCCAAGGTCAATGGTGTGAGGCATATGACCTGCACTTAGATGTTACCCCATATCGCCTGTTCCTGTGTTGTATCACCCTGCGTGTCATTTGTGCTGTGTCAGACATTAGACAAATTTTAGTGTGTGACGCAGCACAAATGCCATAAATGTAGGATGTTATATTTATTACAATACAACAGGTGAAGAACGGACGTCTGGTAAATGTTTACACTCTCCGAGACATGAGCCTATGTGCTAGAAATTTGCATTAAGAAAAACAAGCTTAGTTATGGTGATGAAATCTATTATGACGCCTAAGTTGCGGCATACTTGTATAGTCTATCAGGGCTTTAAGGATCAACAAATGATCTTAAACCTTGAACATTCTGGCAAGAATGGTCATAACTCAAGCTATATATCCCTGTCAGTCACTCATGATGACAACTTGGAAAGATTTAACTCATGAAATTTTAAAACTGAATGTCACATTGGTAGATAGATCTCAGAAAAATATGAATGATAATGACATTGAAGTTCTTTTATATTGGTGAGATCCATTTTGCAACTTTGTTTACTGATTTACTTTATGGATTTAGATGACACTAATTGTTTCATTTGTTCTCATTTTATATAAGAAATGGAAAGTGTCCACTGCTTAAAAAAATTCATAAATTCGTGCTACTCTCATTGGATCTTATTTTTCATGTCTGTTCTAAAATAATCTTCATGGCCCTGATATGGTTTTTGTGGACCGAGGTTGTACAGCAGAAGGGTCAAAGCATGCAGTGTAAGAAGAAGGCCAGGTGTAACTTATCTTAAATTTCATTTCCCCAGCAGGGAAATGGGATCATCAGTAAAAAGCTTGATTGAAAGAATTATTGTGCCTTTAATTTTATAAGGATTTCGTAATGAAAGAACCATTTACTTGAAGCTGGGTGACGGCTAGGCTTAGCTTATCTGTCACATGATTGCACTCTATCTGATTTCTATTCAGTTCACTTTCATATCTTTCAAAAAACGCAGACATCATTGATAATGTGCTAAGTCAACACTGGATTTTAATATGAAACCCTGAGAAATATCACCGATTTTCGCTAACTTCACTGTCGCCCGTACGATCAGAATGAAGGAGACGTTCAAATCTCTCGCTGGCTTTGTTCAGGAATGGAAAGTTTGCTGATAGCAATGCATGTAGTGACCAAAATGAAGCTTGTTCTGAAGTGCACGTGCTTGCCCATATTTTGGCGAAGTGTGCGTGGGTGTGATATGGAAAATTATTACACAAATGTGAGGGCGTTTTTTTCATAGCATTACACTGGAATTTGGCTCGAGGTATATGATAAAGTGGTTTACAGCCAGCCTTTGACAAGTGCTGTCTTTTGATTTCATGCTGTCAATATCATAGTAGTCCATTGAATCAACTAGACAAAATACCTTAGAGCAGATAGCGTGAAAATCAGGGGCAAAATAAGCATGTATCATTGACAAGTAGAATTAATCAACAAACTTCAAATGCAATTATAAGACACAGTAGACATCATTGGGTCATCTGAATTACATGATTGAGGCATTGTCAGTGTTATTTCTCACCCACAAAAGTACCAATGGTCAAACTGAAGTGAAAAATAAAATGACAAGGAAAAAAGTTTGAGATGGATGAGTAGCAGAGTTGATCAAAGTAATCAATCATCTAAAAAAAGTTTTGTTGATTCACAGAATGCATAGGAATTTTAACTCCAAACTTATTGGAACATGTTGATTTCAAGCCTTCATCATGTTTTTCATTACAGTTCCCAAGACTTACTTGAACCATCGAGAGTTTTCTTTCACCTTGAAAGATGATGTGTACATCCGCTATCAGTCATTCTCCGACCAACATGACATGGAGAAAGAAATCCAGAAAGCATGCCCGTACAAGATTGATATCGGAGCTGTTTTCAGTCACAGAGTAAGTAAAAAGACATTTGCAATATTTACAATAAAATTGTAGATTTTAAGGCACAGAAACTTTTATAAACATGTACTTAAATCATTTACGATTTGCAGTAAATTTACAGATAAAGTACATACAAAGGTACAACAAAACTTTTTTCTATCCCATAACACTATACCTTCAGGATGAAACAAATTACCCGTTTGCATATATGTAAATCATTGGACCCAATACGCAAAGAATGTTGGATTTTTATTTTTATCAAAGGGTACTGGTTGGTTGAAAACTTCATAAGATTAAATGTCATCCTAAATATTGTTCATTTCAGCCCAAGGATCATAAAACTGTGAAGGCTGCATCATTCCAAGCCTTGGAGAAAGAACTTGTCTTTGATATTGACATGACAGATTATGACGATGTCAGGACTTGCTGCTCGTAAGTGCAACGTGCTGATTACCATCATGCTGCGTGTGCCACACTCATCTAAAATAATGTCATCTAGTACAGTCAAACCTCTAAATCTATAAGGCATCAAGGCTTCCCGTCCTTCTATATAGATGTTCAGAAAAAATCCCAAAGTTGTGTAGTTTCTACCATATGTTGGCCAGCATGTTGTATAGAGTGAAAAGTTTAAGAAAGCATGGAGTAATATCGTTTTTTTTAATATTAAAATTAATACTTATTCCTGTCTTCTAGAGTGTTGACCTATAATTGACAATCATTTTGAATACCAAGTATGGTAACAATCAGTGAGAGTAATGTGACTTTCATGAAAATATTTCATCATGGCCCTATAATACTATAATCATAGTATAATCACTCTTTTTGTAAAAATTTTTCATTGTGTTGCCTAATTGCTCAGTCAAGCTGTATCTGGTAGTCCTGAATTCCAAAGACTGGAGGAAAAAAGGGCGAGAACAAAAAGGTTTTATTGCATCACAGGGTCTGTCCATATCAGCAAGTAGACAGCAGGTGACTAGGTGTTTGTATACCATTTGCTGAATCATTTCTCAGATCACCTGTTCAAATTTACAATATACTCCTACCGACAATGATTCATTCAAAATGTTAATCGTGAAAAGTTTTCATGATCTGTCCTAACAGTGCATTTGCACAGCGTATCAAATTCCTTTGTAAGGTCAACCTGTTGATTAGTCTCTCTTTGCTCCATGGCAGTGTTGATATTTACATCTCATGAATGTTCCTCACTTATTGCAGTCCATTCAAAAGCCGGAGGTTTATCTCCATTCCATGAGGGTGACATATGATACCTTTGGCTGTTGCCATAGAAAGGCCAGTGCTAAGCAACAAGGCTTCAACCCTGCATGTGCATATCAGGCAGCGCAGATCACATCATGATAAAATAAGGTTGAGTTAGGATTGTCACCACATGTCATCATGTACTGGCAATACTAAGAAATTATTGAATTAGAGAATTTTAAACAATCTCGCTCTGATGTGTCTCTGTCAGTGTTGATAATTTTGCTTTTTATAAACATTTTTTCCAGTGTTCTACAAATCTGATTTTTAAGCAGCCTATCCACTAAATCAAGTACCGGTAGATTAAATAGAGAACCAGTACACTTACATGTCGAAGTTCGAACTTCGTGAATGTGCAGCCACTAGAAGTAGAACAAGTTACCTAAACAGAATACTAGTACACTTACATAGAGAAGTTCTCACGTACTGAAAATATAGCCAACAATTTTAAACCTCTTCACCAAATTTTTAGTAAGCAGGTTAATAATTTCTGTGGACAGCAATGGATTTTGGCCATGTGTGGGTGACTGTGCAAGAGATCAGGGGTTAAATGCAGCATCATTCAAATATTTAAAAATTTTATATTAGAAAAGTAAAGATCTCAGTTTCTGAAATGCTATGAGATTTTTTGGGAGTATCCTTTGTGTCTACTGGTATGTCAATGGAAAGTACTTACAAAAGCTCAAAATTTAATCTCCAGACTTCAGATTACTTTCGTTTTATTGTGGTCCTTGCATTATGTATGTTGTCTTTTGTACTTCCACAGGGGAGCTGACATTTGTGAGAAGTGTTGGCCATTGATGACAATTGCTATGAAGATACTGGACAGAGCTTTGGAAGGTACAAATACTTCACTAACTCAGCCAATGTAACTTTCGATTAATGCATGTATGCATGCATAAATTACATTTTTACTGGCTGGGGGGGGGGAGGGAGGGGGGAACAAATTCAAAACAGTGTAGGATTTTTTGACAGCGTAAAATTTTTACTCTTTCCGTGATCAAAAATGAGATTCTCGATGGATACACTTTTCTTATGTCCAACAGGGAACATTGCTTAATTCTGATACAATCCATCTAGCTGTGACCATTATAATCACATATCAACAATCTGTTCACCCCAATTCTCTGTACAGAGGTCCACACTCACTATTGATAAAAGTGAGTTTTGGGCTAAACCATGGCGATGTAAGGGTTAAATGCAAGTCAACAACTACAGACAAGACCTATTTTATTTTACTTTTATTATAAATAGGATAGCGTCTCTCATCAAAATGGCGAAAATCAGTGTTCCCTCTTTATATAGTCTAACTCACTAATTCATTTCAGGTAGTATGCACCTCGAAAGCGAAAGACTTAAACTTTCGGCTAGACTTTCCTCAATGAAACTTTCAACCATTCTCGTATCAAATCAAGAAAAAAGTCAGGGGTCACTGTGCAAAAGTTTAGTGCCAAAGAAACAAATTACTCGACATTTTGCGATATTTGAAATTCAAAATGGCTGCCATCCCTGTGTTAACTCTATGAGGAAAAATAAAATTTTTTATTTTTAAAAACTAAGAAGATAGAACATTTTTCATACTCCAAGAGCTTTAAAATGAGCCCCCACAATTTGTAAAACAAAAAAATATTGTAAAAGTTTAAGAATCTAAATATCTGTCCCTGAGTCAGATTCTATCAGACTTTAATTACGGTAGTTCAGAAAGTGCTGGAAATTTATTTGCAACAACTGTATACCAGTACATGTGGAATTTTTTTGCACCAGAGAGCTCTTTCTTGAGTCAGGAGAGTGAATTTACCTTCCAGTGCTCAATTGTTGTAATCTTCAATAGCGTGGGCTTGACCTTTTCACCTTGTTTCCCGTGTAGACATGCAACTTCACAATGGAAAACAATGGACCTAGGCTAAGCCATGATGGTAGAAGCAGTCACGTACTAAGCGTAGACTTAGTCAAGTTGTTCTAATTCACAAATTGTGCATAAAATTTGAGAAGACTGATGACAGTATCTTTTTAGACAAATTTGATACTTCTTGAGCTTTTTTTATCTTCCCAAATAATTTTTTTATCATACACTCACAATTTTAAAAACATGTACCGCAAAATATTTCTATATCAATCGGTGAAAATTGGGAATTATATCTGCTTTGACAACTGTTATTATCATCATCTTTTTTTGTAAATCAGTTTGTGGTTTTCTGAATATGTCATTTTTCTGCCCTATTTTCACTTTTCAGAGGATTTTGGATTTGACCATCGTTTGTTTGTTTATTCTGGTCGTCGTGGTGTTCACTGTTGGGTGGCTGACGAAGCAGCAAGAAAATTATCCCAGAATGCACGTTCGGCCATTGCAGAATATCTGAGTCTTGTCAAGGTGTGTCTCCATGATAAATTTTTTTTTAATGTGTGTTCAGTTGTCAAGATTTCTGAGTCTGGAGACAAAGTCATGAAAACTTTAATGTTACTTTTTAATTTTCCTCATGATAATCAGTAGAGTGATTAACAAAAATGTTATTTTATTAGAACGATCACGATAAGAAACATGTCCATCACTTCAGACTATCAGTTCATCCTCATGTCCCTATAAAAAGATCCACAATCACCAATGATAAAAATTTGGTTTCGGCCAAATGAATTGCTTTAGAGGAATCAGTCCCTCTCTAAATGGCTTTGGCTGTGGCATCCGATGGTAAATGATGTTTTTTAATCCAGTGATTCGGATCTCTGTCCAAATTAATTTTTCAAAATACCCGGGATATCCATCTGAAATGTTTCATAAGACATGAAAATAATATTTACAAGAAAGATAACACAGGCATCTTATTAACACTGTTATCAAAGCGGAAATCATAAGAATCACTCGCTCACAGCTCAAATGGGTTAACTGCAGCAAAAGAGACAAAAATAGGCAGCCTTTGTAAGAATGTTTTCTATTGCTGCATTTGCAGGGCTATATTCATTAACAAAATATCTAATTTTTGATGGGTGCCGATTTTTTTTCTCAACTTTTTTTTGATGACAGGGAGGAGAGAACCAAGTGAAGAAAGTAACGCTTCATGATCCCATGCATCCATCTGTCATGTGAGTGTTTTGTGTGATTTGGTATTAAGGGACAGAACAACTAATCTAAGGAGGGAAGGGACGGAACAATAGATCAAGGGAGGGGAGGAATAGTAGATCTAGGGATTGACAGTGTGGTCAAAAAAATTGGAAAAACACAGGAAAGAGGAATTTGTTGATATCTTTTTCAGTAATGCTTCATTCATTAAAGACAACTTATTTTTTCTCAAGAAAGTGGGATTCTGCAAAGAGATCTCATTCTCTGTCAAATCTCCCCCAGAAAATAAATTTGGTAAGCTTTAGAAGGTAAAATAGTTTACCTGTAATTCTGACCACTCCTCAGGATCTGATGATGCACCCTTAACTAAATGTACCTATGCATTCATACATATCTTAACGGATACTAAAATTGATGTATCATGGTGAAATTGGTTTGTTATTTTCGCCATTTGGATCATTACTGTTTCCGGAAGTCTACAGAGGCAGTTTTTACTGTAATTGCACACATGATCTTGCATCAGTTTGACCAGAAAGTGCCGCCAAATAAATGTTGATGGGTGAGTGACAGATGGTTGATGTAAAGCAAGTAATGTCATAGTTTTAATAATTCAACTGTCCACACTGTTGAGAAAGAAAGTACATTATGCAGTCGTACATTATTTTTCCTGTCAAGTCCTTGGTAATGTCATTGATTTTCAGCATGCCCAGAAATTGGCCTTCAGGGGCCTTTAATTCTGCCAAGATAGTGAAATTCAATAATGTCTTTACACACCCTCGTACAAGCCAACCAAGTTCATGCTCCATGTTTATGTGGATTTTCTGTCTGCTCAAACTGCTAAGCTGATTACAAGTATATTACGTTCTTTTATATCAGACATAACCAGTTGGTGAAAATTGGTTATGGCTCTTTACTGGTTTTTCCTGATTGTGCAGTGTGGCTGATAACAGCCTGCAGGAAACAGGATAATTATCAAACATTTTTAACACGCAGAATTTCACCAGAAATGCAAGACCTGTTGCTCAATTAAGTCATGTCTACCTTTTTTGCACGACAGGAGAGCATATAACATCATTCACCCACACTTTGAAGATTTGGCACTGGACAAACAAGACATCCTAGGTTGCAAAGAATCATGGGAAAAAGTTCTCGCGCTTGTCCCAGATATTGATATCCTGCCTTTTGACCCAAGTTGGTCAACACATACCTTTTAGTGCAAATGTACTTCAGTTTGTCACAAATTTATAAATAAATTTTATTTTTTTTGCAGCTATAGAGAATGTGGTTTACTGCAAAGTTCAGTTGTTAGTTGAATCCTTGCTTATATTTCAAATTTTTGCTCATGCTCCTTCAGTTTTAAACGTTTGAAACCTACACTTTAATATTTGTAATCAAAACCAGTTCGCAGAAATTCACTTCACTCAAAAAGAGTGAAAAATTTCTTCATACTGCTTCAAAAATGAAGTTTTTCAACAATGCCGATAAGTAAACTTTTCATAAAATGCAAGAAAAAATTCATAATTCATAATTCATGACATGTAAAGTCGATAAATTACTGGCTTTTTATGAATTGTGCAATGTGTAAAGTTTTTCATATTATACAAGTCTTGCCAAGGGATCAGCTTTTAGGAATTGGCATTGCAGATGTGATGATAATCTGCGTGATACATTTACTTGAACCTTAACATTTCACACAACTTCGGGAACAGCTCCAGAAGGACATGCTGGAAGGTAGTAACTCTACAGAACGATGGGAAAAACTTAAAAAAAGAGTCAAGAAAGAGGTTGTTGACAGGGTGAGTGACTCAATCACACCATCTCCAAGGAGACATAGGCTTTGCTAACCAAAGCTACACAACAGGGTCATAAAGAATACCACTGTTCTATTCAGACCCATACAGGGAGATGACCCACTTTCTATTCAAGGTCATCCATAAAGTTTATATTGTACTAGAAATACTGTGAGAGAGCATTGTTCAGACTTATGGCAGTGAGTTGTCCTTGGTGCATTGCAGACAATCGCATTGCATTCATTTATCCATCATTATTAGGGGGAATGTCCGTTTTCTTCGGCAGGATCAGAGGAATCAATAAATAAGTGTCTTCAAGTGACCTTTGATCTCATTGAAAGGCCAACCTGGAACTGTCCGTGATTTGTTGACGTCAAAATTTCTTGTCATTTTCCTAGATATTCTTTAAATCATACCCATTCCGCAAAATTGCCACTTGCAACAACATTTTTTATTTGTGGCGAAATAGGCAAGTCAATTTAACAGGTTTTGCTTCGTTTCAAATTTCCAGCCATTTTCAAAAATTTTCAAACTCACCAGTGGTTAATAATATTGATTTCTGTAACACATCCTTCATACTTACATTTACATGGTCTTATTTTATTTTCAAAGTAAACGTATGTAAACGTATGAAAATAATTCAAAAAGTTACGGCTCATTTGCCTTCAAAGACAAAATAAAGTAACTTGGTCAAATTTGCTGTCGGAACTTTTGAATCGCTTCTGCAAAAATATACTTTTTAATGCTCTTTGATTATTTGTAATAGATTTGAATAATGTGTGATTGTCCTTTAGTTTTCAAGTCAAACAAAATGACTGGCTATTTCTTGAGAAGGCAGTAACACTGCAAAATGGGATTTGTAGAAATAATTTTCAACAGAAACAAAAGTAGTGTTAAATTAAAACATCCTGAATGTGGTGTCACATTGTCTGTTTCATTATTCTTGAAACTTTTGTCATGGAGTACAAACATGAGATGGTCTATATCCAGTTGCTCAGAAGAGTCACTCAGTGGAAATTCTCATTATTGAAATAAAATGTGTTCACTTTCTTATCATTTTGCATGTTATCTCAGAAATCCTGCAGGAAGTCCACGATGTGTATACAGGATATTATGTTTCAATACTGCTACCCTAGATTAGATGTCAACGTCAGTACTGGCGTGAACCATCTTCTGAAAAGTCCTTTCTGTGTTCATCCAAAGACTGGCAGAGTGTGCGTCCCCATTGATATAAAAAACGTAGAGAAGTTTGATCCACAGACAGTGCCCAGTATAAGGTAACAGTGAAATTTTTTCCTTACATTAATGAATAAATATTTCAGATTCATCAACTGTATGCAAATAAGGTGTTGTTGGTCTTGTGGTTTCACAGAAAACAAACTTCAGCATATCTGTAGATAATTTTGGTCAAGATTACTAATTTCAAAAGACAGTATACTTTGAAAAATTTGGATGCTGTACAAGTCTATTAATTTTTGGGGCAACATATTTTGGTTTAGATATTGTATTTCATCATTTTGCCTTGTATCAAGTTGCAGTAAATGTGACTGAAACAAATGATGTATTCCAATGTGATATTGTGAAAGGTCAACGATACAACCAAATAACCCTGTACGTCGGCGTGATACCAGTATTTTCAGTGTTTGTCACTGTAACTTGATGCAGGCACAATACTGGCCTTACTGAAGGCAGACACCGGAAATCCGTAATGTCTTTTCTCTTTTCAGTGAACAGATACCCTGTTGCCTTTGCATGCCAATCATCACTGACCCCTTTAACTTGACAGAAATTAGAGCGACGTAAGAATGTTCAAAACGCCGCTTTATTTTGATGATCGACTCCCCCTACCCTCAAATACTTGAAAATCACCCATAATAGAGGTTTCTATAGTACTCACTGCTAACAGTGGTTTTGTTGCCACTTGGTCACATGGTAGGCACGTTTATTTGAGAGAATATTTACATACTGTGTATCCTATGATATTTTCAGTGAGATGGGCATGTAGTATTGTAAGATCATCATTGAAATTTTCAATTGTGTCAGAAAAATTGTGAAGTCAAATTACTGATTTTATAATCCTACTAAGAAAAACTTAGGAACAGTATTTTTTATCTCTTGTCTAATCTTGTGATTTTTGGCGGAGTGGTTCTTGTTTGGCTTGCTCACTAATTCATTCATGTTTTTGTCTGTAATTAAGCATAAAATCATAAATATTTATTTCTATTTCAGTCAACTTTGCCATGAATTAGATCATATGGAAGATAAAGGAGATGGAGAAAATGATGAACCTGTTGCCAAGAAACGGAAAGGTTGGCACGCCTCATCCACCATCTATCATGTGAAAAATTCG
>LD343017.1:436444-452484 GCA_001465055.1 Ptychodera flava | reverse complement strand
ATGTCTTTAATTGGTTGTTAAACCAGGTGCTGTATGAGAATGGAGTCAATGGCATCCTAGCTGATGAGATGGGTCTTGGGAAAACTGTACAGTGTATTGCGCTGTTTGCACACTTAGTCAACATGGGAGTACCTGGTCCGTTCCTTATCGTTGCACCCTTGTCCACCTTACCAAACTGGCTGTCTGAATTCCAGAGATTCACTCCAAAGGTAAGTGCACAAGTGCAAAGCTTCAATAGCCCGGACCTCCAAACCTGGAAATTGTGTTTCATAGAAGCTGTTCCATACCAGGAGCAAATCAAATACAGTCAACAGAGTTCTTTTGAGAAATTGTCTCTCAGTAACATTTATTGTAAACACACCATTTAAAAAAAAAGATATGTTATTTAGCAGTAAATTATTCCTATATATCCCACTTTGTTAAGGTTCCAACAGTACTCTACCATGGATCCATAGATGACAGATTCCGGCGGAGGCGTGATATCGGTCGCAAACATGGTGAGAGACAGACCCATCCAGTCGTGATAACATCGTACGAGATTTGCATGAATGACCGCCAGTTCTTGCAATACTATGAATGGAAATACATCATCGTTGATGAGGGACATCGCATCAAGAACCTCAACTGTCGGTTGATAAGGTAGCTAGATATCCATTTGACTTCAGAATGTTTCCAAAATACAATAATATGATGACATGACGCCCAAGCGCTTATTTCGATGATTTTCATTCCAATTTGTGAAGCTGTAGGGATATAATAGCAAATGACATCACAAAAATTGTATTGTTCTTTTCCTCCCTGCTTCTTTAAAAATTTGTTTGAAAATTACGTACCCAAAGGTAAAACAGAAAAGAAAGATGTATGGCTGCGTATTTGAATTGGAAGGATGTAGTTGACAATATACGTGTACAGTTGCTACTCTGTGTCACTGTCCTAATTTCAGACAAACTGTAAAATAATCCACAATTTTGAAAATATCAATGTATACTGTTTATTATAGGGAATTAAAGTTGTATCGTTCAGCCAACCGACTGCTACTGACAGGCACACCACTTCAGAACAACTTGGCCGAGTTGTGGTCCATGTTAAACTTTCTCATCCCTGAAGTGTTTGATGATCTGCACAGCTTTGAGTCCTGGTTTGATTTCCAGTCCCTGACTGCAGAGGGCGGTAATGAAGCTGTGGTTGCCCAAGAACGAGAACAAAACATTCTTTCAATGCTGCACCAGGTAACAATAATGCTGCTGTTCTAGAAGCAAAAAAGACTTGTCATAGTTAGCAACTGTAATGTGTAATATGGAATTTTACAAAAACTTTTATATAATTAACATTACACTAGTATTGATAAAAGAATTTGAATATTTCAAGTGGAAATTTCCATTTTATGAGATAAACCCCAGTAACTGCTGAAGTTTGAAGATTTATCCGTTGCTCTAGTTGTAGATAAACAGTGACAGGAAAATTGATACGATCATACAGCTACAATCTCTTTTGTTATCATATGGTTTTTAAAACTTTCTTTTATAATGAAAGGAGACAATATTTATAGATTTCAGTTGAAATGTCAGTAACCATTGGACAACTATTATAGCCAGGCCGAATGTGAGTGTCCAGTCAACATTTACCATAGTACAGCAACGGAAAAAGTTTTGTAACAGACAGCAACAAAAAATAATGAAATTGCTGATAGTACATACACTGTTGCACAGTGAGAAATGTGTGCTTTGATTCCGTTACTAGCATACTTGATAGTTTGCATTTCTTTATTATTAATTTTTACATATGCATGTTTATGTTTTTCTTTGCTCCAGATATTGACACCATTTCTACTCCGTCGTTTGAAGACTGATGTTGAGCTGTTTATACCTCCTAAGAAAGAAGTACTAGTCTATGCACCCCTGACTAAGTTACAGCATTACTATTACAAAGCCACTGTTGACAGGACTATCCTTCATGAAATAGAAGCAAAAAAGGTAAACAGCGACTTTATGCAATACATTCTGCCCTCTGGTTGCACACTCAGAAAGGCTTACACCACTGTATTACAGGTGACTTAGCATAACAATAGGATATTAATATTTCACCTCTCATCACATTGACATTTCGTCTTAGAAATTGTAAGCCCTCAACATTGACTGGAACTCTGGTAATGTGAAAATTGATTGGAACTCTGGTAAGGATTTGAAAACTACTGTAATATTGATCAGGGTACCTACCATTCTTAACAAAAAACAATGTCTTTACATTTCAGAAGAAGAGCTTGGAGGTTGTGGAACTGAACGAGAAAGGCAGACCAAAACGCCGCTCAGCAGCAAACCCAGTCAATTACAAAGCCATGCTTGGTGATGATAAACAAAATGACGACATTGTGGCGTGGTTTCAACAATTCACCAAGAATGCTGGCGCGTGAGTAAATGCATCTATCAAAGGTTCTTTTTGTGCTGAAATGCAGCCTATGGGACTTGTTGTGCATCACTGCCATTAACCCTTTGCGCGCTAAAGTCAATTTTTATAACCCTTATAAAATATACCTAGGTTAAATTTTGTCACATTTTTGCCAAATTTTTGATAAAAAACTGTGGCCAATGAAATGTTGTGTTCATTTGGTCCAAAATTATCAGAAAAATTACAGAAAAGTTCATAAAAATTGTTTAACCCTTTCACCACCATGGTTTGTCCCAAATCCATTGTTTTCTATGGTAAAGTTGGACCTGTATACAGGGAACTGGGGGTGAAAGGGTTAAATGTTAAACTGAAATTTTAGTGGGAAAAGTACAGCACTCAAAGTGTTAACCAACTTTCCCTGACGGTGATACATGGATTGGACAGGATAAGGGTGTTAGTTAACCTTTGCGTTCAAACATCAATTTTTGTTGCCTTTATATGATAAAATGCTGTCAATTTATTTTCAAATTTTCCCAGAAACTTATGTCAAAAGCTGTGGCCTATGAAAAGTAACGTCCATTTGATCCAAAATTATCAAAACAATTACAGAAAAGTTTATAAAAATTGCTGAAATATTGCACTAAGATTTGAGTACTGGGAAAAATTACAGTATTCAAAGGGTTACAATTAAAGAACTCTCGGGATTTATCAAGCCTGCTTTTCTATCATGCTTCACAGAACGGAGAAACACGAAGAAACACCAAAAGTGCGTTCAGAAATCAACATCAAACTACAGAACGTAATGATGCAACTGAGGAAGTGCTGCAATCACCCCTATCTGCTGGAATATCCCATCAACCCAAAGACAGATGACTATCTCATCGATGAGAAGTTGGTACAGGCTAGTGGTAAAATTTTGCTGCTGGAGAGATTGTTACCAGCCCTGAAAGAAAGGGGACACAAGGTAAGACAATGATTCATCATACTGACTTAATCATGTTATATTACAGCTTTGTCAATACCAGTGAATTTTGCGACACCATGCCCCAGATTATCACTGACAATGCATCCAATTATCCAGCATTGTGGTCTCAGATGTTTTCTCCATGTACAAATTCACTGGCATGGCCAAAACTAAAATAATAGCAATAATGTACCCCCTTCCTGCCCATGATGGACTTCAGCAAACTTTGCTCTCCATAATGTACTCAGTTTAGCCTCTCATATTGTGTCATGCAAAGTTTGCTTTCATCCATTATGGGCTGGGAGGGGGTACATTACTTCTTAAATATGTGTTTACCCTTTTGCATATTCCTTGTTATAATTTTGTGTTTCACGTGATCATATGAGTGCCTCAAGGAATATTTCTGTGCCCTATTTTCAGATTCTGATCTTTTCTCAAATGACAAGTATGTTAGACATCTTGCAAGACTA
The DNA here is from genome assembly GCA_001465055.1 of Ptychodera flava. Lineage (NCBI taxonomy): Eukaryota > Metazoa > Hemichordata > Enteropneusta > Ptychoderidae > Ptychodera > Ptychodera flava. The sequence goes on along the minus strand of LD343017.1, from coordinate 448,665 downwards.
CTGCTACATCAGAAGTTACACATTCTGTCGTCTCGACGGTTCTATGTCCTATACTGACAGACAGGAACAGGTAAGAAATTGCAAAAAAAGAACAGATTCTTGAATAGACAAACATTTAAATGTTTTTGTCGTCATGTATGATTTCCAAAGTGGTAAAAAAAAGTGGTAAACAACAACATGCTAAAATTAATATTGTCTTGATAAGGTACTCTACAAGATATACAAAGTACCGGTAATTTTATAAAATTTGTCTATCTTTAGTTTAACCCTTTCACCAGCGTTCAATATACCCTGTAAAGATTGAAAAAATTGAGTTCTTGAATTTGGCGAGCAGTTTTCAAGGAGGAAGTTTGTGATCAGAGACAGCAGAGGGCCAACTCTTGAACCTCAACTGGCATGATTTTTAACCTGTTGCACATTGGCAATAGTAATTTCTCTAACTGAAAACTCTGATGATTCTTAACACCGGTTGGATTCTTTTCCCTGACGTAGAGAATTATAAGTGTGGTTTGTTGTGAGAAGTACGATTGACTTGCTTTGTTGATTTAATAAATCACTGCTTTGATCTTTCAGATTGAGGAGTTCAACAAAAACAAGGACATGTTCCTGTTTCTTCTCAGTACACGTGCTGGTGGTCTTGGAATCAACTTAGTGGCTGCTGATACAGTTATCATCTATGACAGTGACTGGGTGTGTACAGCATTTTATATCTCTTTACTGTTTTACTATGACACTGCATAAGAACTTTGATCATATATACTAAAAAGTATGAATGAAACCCTGTTTTATATAGTTTGTAACAGCTGCCTGACTTGTTTTATTTTTGACAGAACCCGCAATCGGATCTGCAAGCGCAAGATCGTTGTCATCGCATTGGGCAAGACAAACCAGTTGTTGTGTACAGGTTGGTGACTTCAAACACTATCGATCAGAAGATTGTGCAGAGAGCGGCAGCTAAAAGAAAACTGGAAAAGATGGTGATGCATCAAGGTATGTGATTGGTTAGTGTTATTTGCAAAAGATGGTGATGCATCAAGGTATGTGATTGGTTGTTGTTATTTGCAAAAGATGGTGATGCATCAAGGCATGTGATTGGTTAGTATTTTTTGCAAAAGATGGTGATTTATCAAGGTATGTGATTGGTTAGTGTTATTTGCGAAATATGGTGATGCATCAGGGTATGTAATCGGCAACAAAATGTTACTTGCAAAAGATTGTGACCTGTTAAAGGTATGTGATCGGTTACCGCTATTTGCCAATGATTATGACCCACCAAGACATATGATTGGCCAGGTTACTGTTATATGCCAAAGGTAGTTATCCATCTTGTCTTGCGACTGGCTACTGTATTTGCTACAGTTTGTGATGTATTATTTTCCTCCAGTGAGATGTCCACTAACTCAAGCAAAACTTACCAATTCAGGCCTTTGTGAGTGATTTTAACCGCTTGAAACTAAAAATAGTATGCTGTATACCCTTGACGCGAGAAATCAAAAGTACCACAAGAAATTGCCAAGAAAGTATTCAAATTGAGTTCACCAGACAGCAATAGCTGATTGTTGGTAAAAACTTTCCCGGCATAGTTGGTAGTATGGCAGACGGTTCTATAAAGTGTAAAGTGCAGAGTTCCACATGTAAAATAAGATCTGCGTTTTCATTCATTCATTATTTGTGACATTGAAAATGGATGTATTTTAACATGTGTTGTGAGTAGTAAACAGCGAAGAAAAGCAAGTACATGGATGATGTATTCAATCTCTGATGCTTAGATTTTTATCTTAAAAATGTAATTTGTTTATTTCATGATTTGAAAGCTTCTATTGCTTTGCCTTCAATGTTATATCATAACTTCATATTCTTACAGCAAAGTTCAAAGGCGGCGTGAGTAACATGGAGAAAGACTCCAAATCTGTGATCAATCCCAAAGAGCTGCTCGAACTGCTGCAGTCCGAAGACCACGATGGGGTTCTGAAGAGTGACAGCAACCATTGGATCAGCGATGAAGACCTGGAGAAGTTGTTGGATCGGAGCGACTTGAGGAAAGAACAAAATGACAGGGAATTGGAGGCAGAGTCATCATCCGTCTTCCAAGTTATAAAAGATGACAGTGGGAAAAGCAATGATATTTCATTGTCAGTGTGAAATAATTAACTGATTGTACTGTACTTGTGCATGGGAAAAGTGAGAGTACATGTCTGTTATGGGCAGAGTGAGATTTACGAATTATCAAGTTTTGAGGTTATGTGTGGTAAGAGCAATGAAAGAGAAAAAGAAGAGATTACCAGCTTTCCATGTTAGTGACCAAGAGATGTTAGAAAATTCACATGCCTTCTGTAGCTTTTATTATGGTCCACTCCAAATCATTGTTGATACTTGTACCATGGAAGTAGCACACAGGAGTCGTCACAACTCGATTAATTCCCTTAATCATCCATTGTTCACTTTTTTCTTCTTGTTTTGATGGTCATGAGCTTTTCAAGCATGTATGTCAAGTATACTGCTGTGGATTGTACTGTACCTCTTGACTATGGGTCAAACTTTTAGTTTTTAATGTCCAGCGATGGTACGCAATGCCATGTTTATGATGAATCAAATGACCAACAAATCCGTAATAACAACCAAATTTGTCTAAACTCAGCTTATGAGTATATTTGTCTTCCATATTATTTATATGCTAATATTGTTTGGAAAGACCAGAAAAACTTGTTTGCAAGTCCTTGAATAGCTGGAAACGGACATCTTCCACTTTGATGTCAAGTCAGTTGTGACTCCTGTGTGCTACCTCCATGCTTGAACTAAACAAAAAATAATAAGATGACTTCTTTATAGTTGTAGCAATTGGAGAAACAGCCAGATACAATAGCTCCAAGGCCTCTGGGATACAATAGTGTACATTGTTTGATTGGAGGAGCAAGTAGATGTAAAATTGTATGATATTTGTACATGTGTTTAATCACTTACAATGTAGTAGTAAAATGTGAGAGAGACAGACTTCTACTGTTATATTAAATTTTTTTTGTATGACTACAGATAAACCTTTGATTTAAAAGGTTGAAGTGTAGTTGTCTTGCATTTCATCTAGAACTTTTGAACAGATTTTTGTTTTGCTTGGTAGTACCAAATAGCACATGTTTCATAGTCTCTGCACTAATGCATATTTTCTGTTAACTAACACTCAGTATTTTTGTTTCAAATTGTTTTCATCCTTCAAGATAGTATTAATTTTCCAGATATATTCTGTCTCTTTTCTGGGACAGAATAACTGCCCCTTCTATATGTCTTACAGGCTCCTCGGAAAGGTTGCTAATGAATGTCTTTTATATTCATGTCAAGTTTTGACGAAAGTATTGCATATTCACCGGATGACTTAGGCGCTCCAATCCTAACACCCCTGGTTCTCTGTATATAAGCCCAATATAGCTTTAGGGAACAATAGGGGTTTACCAAGATTTGAAAGTGAAAGGGGGTTAAATTTAAATATATGATATTAGAAGTAGTGCTCCAAAGCAATTGTGAGATCCCTGATGGGACCCTATTGAACGAGGATCTGTGGTCACCAACATGTTTTTTGGAACCACAGGGGTAATATCGCCCATTGTGATATAAAGAACATCTTTAAATATATAGTGATTATTGTATTTGTACGGATCAATGCAAAAGGCCTTATGTGGCTGCTGTTAAACTTAACATCTTTTAAAAGTACATTATGGGGAAAAACGTTGAGATTAAAGTACTTACATGTACTTCGAAGGTACTATTGCAACATATCAGCTGAGCATTACAAGCAATTCACTGCCAACATTTCATACATGGTCAAATTTTTTTGAGGGTATCTAGATGAAAGCTTTACCGTTATTAACTATTATATTGAATGAAAACTTATTTAAAGTGGCTAGTTTTAGAAATGTGTATGGTTGAATGGCTAATTCATCCATTTAATGTCATACATAGCCATGCAGTTCAAGTATTAAACCAGTGTCTATACTATACTACAGAAAACATACAAGAAGTTCTTTTTAAAAAGGCAATGAAAAGTATGATATAAAAAAATATTTAGTCGTATAAAATGTACCAATATTTGAAAGTCAAAATTGCTGCCCACCGCATAGTTAACTTCATAGGGAAAATTTAAAGTTTGATTTTTGCTACTAAAAAAAGAAGCATTGGTATATAGTCAATTTCCTTTCTTCAGCTAAAAAGCAAAAAGGGACAAAATTTGGAGAACTGATCTCTAAAATTATCAGCCTGATCTTATTCAGCCAAGTTGAAGGGAAAACAGTAAACTTGTACAGTCAGTACTTCAAATACTCACAAGATGACAGTTTTTCAGAGCATTGCATTGCAACGTTTCATATAAAGGCCCAATAGCTGTATTTTTGTTGCATTTTTATTTCTATAAGATGGTTTGAAATCAAATGCAACTTTTCATAAAAATGTTTATCAAAATGTCAGCACAGAATGTCTTTCAAACATCTGTAATGAATGCAAGGATTTAAACTGACATTTTCCAAGACAATGTGGTTTAAAATATATAGAATGAAAAATCTGTCCAAAGAATGGCTGGCCTTTTTTTGTGTGGCTTTAAGGTGCCTTTACAGTGACATATCAGAAGTCCCCTCGTCATTCCATTCATGAGCGATGTTATTCAGTTTTCAAAATGGTTGGCCGTACCACTTTATGTAGTATAAAGGGTTTGATAGGTAACATAATTGTAGGGTTAGAACTTTGATATTAAAATGTAGAGATATTTATTAACAGTATTTAAAAAGCAACGTTATCTAGTGTTTTCACATGCAAATTAAGAAATTTTTTCATGTTTTTTTTTTAATGTTATTGCTCATCACTGCCAATGTCATTATGGCATTTTTGTAAGGAGTTTTCTACTTTCTTTGAATTTGGTAACATACAACAACCTTACGGTGACATTCTGATTTCAACCTTCTGCTGCACCCTCTCACCCCCACTTACAATCATTGTGGTCCAACTTTGCCACTGAAAACAATGGGATGTAATAACTTTCAGTGATGAATGGGTTAGTACTGGGGTTTTCAGGTGCTAGTAGAATTAAATTCAAAATCAGGCAATGTATTGTGTAGAAACCAAACTGAACAGTCAACAAAGGGCCATTTTCCACAACTCTCATGTGGTGGTTCCAAATGTTCTATTTTCTAACCTTATGCTGTCTTTATCAAAACCTGTTTAACTTCATTCATATCACAATAAAGGCAAAACTTAGTTTCCTCAAACCCATATGATGTTTATGACAAACCATCTCAGACCTTGTATATATGTTGGAACAAAAATCTTCATTTTGATTACTTTTCAATCATTTCACAGACCAAGTTCCTGGATGTCACCGAATCTTGGTCATCACTCATAATTTCCATAATACTGTACTCAGAACCTTTTATGCATTACTCAATCTCTGAACTAATATACACAGATTTATAAGTTTGAAATATACACATACCTGTGCACTCTGAAATGGGTGCAGGGTACAATATGGATACAGGGCATTTTGACACTTTATCCTGTAGTACAGTAGTGAATAGAACCCAAAAGGTTTAGTTTAATGTACAGAACCCAACATTTTTTGTAACTACGAGAGAAAAATCCTAAGATACTTATCAGAAGTATTAAGACTTGCTCTTCAAAGAAGCTATGGTTAGTCTTTCTGCAGCGTTTATTAAAATAACAGACTTTTGTTTATAACTTACATTTTACAGCAAGGAGTAGAATATCAATGTTATAGTTGATTCATAGCCTAAGAATGTTTAAGTGTTTTTTGTCACATACCATATCAGTCTTTATGAGAATATCACAGGAAGTACTTATATTTTTTCACATCATTAGCCTTTTGTTTTATACATTGTGCTACATCAGTAATACAAGTCATCAACTGCAGGACAAAATTTTACTAGACCTAAGTTATGTTAATGATGAATACATGACATTCTGTGTCAATAGAGAAAACTGATGCTGTGTAACAATTCAGGTTGTTACACTGACTCAATCTGAATTTTTACACTTATGTAAGTAGTGTTACAATTCTCAGAGGAAATGGTGTAAATTACACCAGTGTAACAATCTAAATTCTACTGTAGTACAAGAACACTGATACAATGTAACAATTCAGATTGTTACACTGCATTGATGTAACAATCTGAATTGGTAAGCTCATATATGTAAGTAGTTTTACAATTCACAGTGTAAGTTCTGTTACACTGAATTATAAGCTACATCAGTGTAACAATCTGAATCAGTGTAACAATCTGAATTGTTACACCGATACAGTGTAGCAATTCAGATTAGCATACTTTCAGTACTCTGATTATCTGCCATGCTGGCATTACTGTTTTTATGACAACTTCTTGGTGCTGTATACGATTTGTAAACTGCTGCAAAGATAAACTCATGGTAAGCTACTAACAGTTGGAAAAAGAGACGTACTTCAGTGAGCAATAGCATGTTTGAAAGTTATTCTTCGTTAAGCTGTTTTGTTTTCATCACTTTCCTGCTTGAGATTTTCATGTATTTTAAATAATTTAGTTGCAATAAAATCATGAAATATTCAGAGAAAAATCTCATTTTATGTGTAATTTTTCCTATGTGAAGGAATGTTTCTGCTGTAATGCCCTTTGAACAACGATTCATGATTTCCATCACGGTACTTTTATTATAAATTTTTCAGAAACTCTAAAAGCAGGGTCTGCTTTTGCAGTCTCATTTTTTGCACCTTGATGCATAACTTGACACTCCAATCTGGTTAAAATCAGATGCAGAGATGGGAAACACAGATTTGTGTTGATTGATCATACACAAAGACTACCGGTAAGTTCTAGGAATGGAATTACTGATGAGCAATTTCCTGTGCCATGTATGAAAGGCTGGCAGAACGCCCTCAGTAATCAGCGCCCTCAGTAATGTGGCATGCCTCTGTAGCTCCCAGAGCTATCTATAATACATCCTCAATTTGTCAAATACAGCACTGTAACAAATACAATTCATTAGTGCGTATTGCATTTCGATGCAGCTGTAATCAGATTACAAGAAAATTGAATTGATCAAAACTTGTGCTACCACAAGTGACACTTTTCTAAGAGATATGTCACTGAATCAGGAAATGTATCTTTTATTATCAGTTTTCACTGGCTTTAGAATGGACACAAACTCTGTAGTATTGCTGTCCCCAATAGGTCATATGGCAGTGTATTTATCCAAGCAAGTAACTCGCCTACCACCACATTTATTAAGTCTTACTTTGGAAGTTCATCACATCTGAACCAACCCCCAACACACACACACAATCTCATCTTTAACATGTTGCAAGAAAATTGTTCATTATTGAGAGCAATGAATAATCTGATTAAAATCTGATGTAGTGAAGGCACACCGCTACAGTGGAGGCAACAGCAAACAAGAAAAGCAAAGAACAAAAATATTCTTGCTATTTCTAGATGTGATACAAGTCTGAAGATGAAATGCACAAGGTTCTGGTGGAAGCGCTGAGACAATATTTGGTAATGTTTCTTCAGTTGAAAGTATGATAATAGTATCAGATTATGTAATATGTGATATTATGTAATGTAATATTTGGCAAGATTTGTATTCTAACATACAATGACATCACTTCAATGGTGTGGAATGTACAACTGTAAAAATATTTTGAAAACTGCTCTTGTAACTTGGTCAGTGTGCAACATTGATTAACATGAAAATGGCTGTCAAAATGCAAACTTTTATGTATTCAAATTTCATTTGTATTCTGACAAAAACGTGAATTCTGAGATATCTTGGAAGCAGTATCTCCCTTGCCCTACACTTCGTGACGGCCCATGGATAGTGCAATGAGGTATAAAGAAGGGCTTTCTCCTTTTTTGTTTACACAGAGTTGTGATTCATCTCCTCATTGTGGCAGAAATCAGATCTACCTCGTTCTTACTCCATACTCCAAAATCTATTACCAGTGGTGTAGCCCCACTGCAAACCGTGTAGTTGGTGGGATACCGGTTAACCGCGGTTGAGTCCGCGACAACTTTTCATTGGCGCTCGGGTTCTGTGTAAACAGTACGAAAAAAAGCAGTTAGTTCAATACACTGACGCTTGTGGCTGCTATCGGATGTATCGAGTGGCAGTGTGGATGAAGTGTAATCGTGGTTGGTCCTTCGAGGAGGGACTGCGTGGACACTGCCGCTTTCTTGAGGCTGCACATCATCAACTGGCCCTCACGTGGTGCAGTCTAAAAGTTGGAGATGACGATGCGCCTCTACAAGAAAGGCTACGTAAAAGAGTCCTTTAAATTAATATGGCGTTATGGATCAAAGCCGATTTATGTTTTTGTTCTATGTGTGTGCAAATAGTTAAATACAAGAGTGGTATACAGTAGTGCAGTACAGCTACTGTCTCAGCCCATGGAAGTACTATGCTCAGACACAGTATCCCGTTGAAAAATAGTTCATCGCATAAAATGTACATTCAGTTAGGGGGCCTTATCAAGCGCATAACTAAGATGGCGGCGGAGGAGTGAACTTTCTGTTTGCCGTGTCTTATATAAATACGCATCGACATCTATTACGTTCAGGTAAGGTTAACTGATATCTCACTTACTCATTATTTATAGAATGAATTACTCATCAACAGAGCGTTATCATAAAATTCCTGACATTTCATGGATACACGGTATTCGAAGGTGAAAACCTAGCCGGACGGACCACGTCTGTCTGAGTTGGCGCACTAGAAAGGGGAGGGACCCTCGCTCGTTCGAGGAAGGATGTGTGTTGTGTAAAAGTAAATTTTTAATCTAGGATAAAATTACGAGTTCACAATTTTTAGAAAGGGTATCATAAGTTGTATTCAAAGTAATTCTGGGAGACCTACCATCTATAAACGATGCGGTAAACCATGTTGAAAAATAAATGTGTGAATGACCTGAGCTGAGGAGGTGTGTAGCTAACTCTGGGATCACCTCGTACGCAAGGTGTCGATGAGTCTTGTGACTATGATTTGGACAAAATAAAGAAGTCGCCTGTAAATCGAAACTATGAGCTGAATGCTCAACAAAACCGCGATATTTTGCGGAGAGTATGTTGATGTCAGTGGTAATAAACCGAGTATTGCGTAGCTTTCAATATGAACATTTCTGACACCACCAGGGCACCACTGGCAGTGTAGTTGGTACTACCACCTAACTGATCGTGCAAATCTTTTGTATATTACAACACAAAACTTACTGTGTTCGGAAATGTGATTTGAGATCACTTCTTGATTTAATGGAAAATCAAGTCTGGTTTGAAATATACAATACCATATACATTTTGTGGCACAGAATGTTCTCAGCATGTCACGGCAACAAGTAAGCTTACATATGAAAGGGATCATTCACTCAGTTCACTGCCAATAAAATTGTTCAAGTATTTTGACGAACTCACATTTGAACGATTTATATTTTTGCGATGAGTTTGTTCTAACATTTTGATCAATAATGATGTAAAAATTGGATATAAGTTGATAATTAGCTATTTATATATTAAATGAAAAGGACAATGTGTATGTGATTAGTTGCAGCAATGTAAAGATAAAATGACACTATGTAGAGATTAAAATTGTCAATAATAATTTACAATGTTAAGTTTGATACAACATCATGTTTAACATAATGATACATATTGTCATTGTGTATTGTAACACATTCACAATACTTTAGATTCACACTTGTAACTACAAGTCCATCTCTGTATATGATCAGGAGACATAAATTTTACTGCATTAAAACTTCAGCTCAAACACTACAAATTGTTATGATTCTGGCTGCAGTATTTCTTTTCCCGGTAGATGAAAAAGTGTTCTATCTGTTTGGATTAACAGATGAAATTATCTATAATGTTTTGGTCCAAAGGATTAAGGGATATCTATTTAGCATGAATTGTGAACAACAGTGAATTGTGCAATTTTGGTGAAAGACAACCAGCATGTATCGCCAGAAAATTAGACTGTTATGAGATGAGTGGGACATGGCCTTGTCAGAATCTGTGTACTGTGAATGATACCATGATCCATCGTCAGTTCAATTACATAAAGTATTGTGCTGGAAGATTGTAAAGCCTTTCACTCATGCTGATTTGCTGTACTCTCCATAGATATCACAGCTTACTCACATAATAATTGGATTATAGTACTCTGTATGATTAATATCACCAGCTGTTTTTATGACAACACATGATCGGGATGGGATTGCATGATCATGAAAGGGCATAGGTCACCAGATTTATATGTGTTAGATGAGTGCAACAGAACTGTTTGTGTGTACATACCGTGGTATTGATGAGCGATGTGTCATTTTTCAAATTTCAATATTGGGTTAAATGTTGACATTTGTGTTTTCCCAATTGATTTGCAAGGTAAATGACTTATTTCAGTGTTTGATCTGGTCAACTACAACAAGTAGAGTCATGTTGCATAAAAATGCTGGCAGGGTTTTAGCAGGAGAATGCTACATGACACATTGTCATGTGTTCTGTCCCTGCAAGCACCTGTGCTTGTGAGAGCTAGACTGACCTAACATTTTTATCAACAGTCAATAAATCAGTTTCACTTTTGCTGAGGACAAAGCTTGATGTTGCAGTGACTCTAATGACCTGTGATTAAAATTTGTTTTAGTAACTGAGAAAAATTGACATATATAAACATGATTATCCACACCCTTCAGTGTAGTGTACTCAAAGTAATTGTTTGTAAGGATTTATCAACATAGAGAGTGAAGTCTCCAGTCATTTTGTGATATATCACCAAGTTTATTTAGCAATCCGAGTTTACTAGTGCATACATGTACATACCAGTTTGTATATGTTTCATTTCCAAGACCAAAGTACATATTATTATTTTGGAAATGGATCTTTATTATTACTGGTGGTTTCAGTTTAGTGTCATCACACATGATACAAATGACAGCTCATTTGAGAGATTTGTTTATTTATCATGTTTCAGAATTGCTACTTATGACTCTCTCAAAAGTGAGTGTTGTCACATGGAATTACAAATCATGGAATAATATTGTTCCATATACTGTGTACTGTATTGTGGTTGAGCAGTCTGTGTGAAAGATAAATTCTCTGATAATTTTAACCCTTTCACCACCATGGTTTGTCCCAAAACCATTGTTTTCTATGGTAAAGTTGGACCTGTATACAGGGAACTGGGGTTGAAAGGGTTAAACTTTATTTGAAGGGAGGGGAAGCCTGAGCTGCACTCAAAGGTCGCATGGGACCCATATGACCAATGACCAATAAGCACTGTATCCAATGCATGTTGGTGATTTACAGAGAGTAACCCTTTTTGAGCACTGCAATTTTTCCCACCAAAATTATAGTGTGCAACATTTTACAAATTTGTGAATTTTTCTGTAATGTTTTGACAATTTTGGACCAAATGAACATCACATTTTGTTTTTTTTCAGATTTTTATCAAAATTTTAGCAAAAATTGGAAAAAAATTGACTGGTGTATATTTTGTTATAGGCAACAAAAATTGACTTTGGCACTCAAAGGGTTAAACATGTTTGTCATAATGTACTGTACATCATAAAATTTAAATGTTACAGCTATGTTGATGTGATACATCTAGATATCGTGCATGAGTATGGTAGATCTGTGGTGTGTGACTCAATATCTATTCAAACCAGTGTTTTTTTTGCTGTAAATCAATATGTGTTAACTTTTGTCAAAGATGAATTGTAGCTGAGCTGGTTGTGGCATGGAGGCAAGTTTGTCATGAAATATCCCACAGGATACATGAATTTGATTCTTTGAATTCCACGCAGACTGATTTATACAGAATAACTTGCCACATTTCTCGGAGATATTCTGTCATTTAACACCATGCAGATTGATTTATACAGGATAACTTCTACGAGTTACTCTCTCATTTTACAGTCGTCTTGTCCTTCAGTCAAGTATCACAGTGCAGTGTACTGAGGCATGCCAACTAGCGGCTAAATGGGGAAGTGTTCAGTGCTTTTCAAGCTTTTATGTTTTCTCTCAAGCACTCTTGTCCTTGATTGGAAAGTCCATAAGGAGCACTGATGGATGATTGTGTTGTAGTACCTAATGCAAATGACATAGAGACACGGTATTCTATATAAGCCAGGTTTTTAGTATATGTGAGTAAAATAATTTGCATTAACGAGCTTTCAATGAAAGTGAAAGTTTATCTAGGAAAGAAAATAA